>JANBXA010000429.1:5097500-5367500 GCA_030556225.1 Cricetiscus sungorus
CAGCGCAGAGGGGGAGTGGGAGGGGCCAGTACCTCTAAAGACATCTGTGGAAATCATGAAGGTGTTCAAGGGAGCAGACTTACCTGTCAGGGTTTGGTGCCAAACTCAGCATACAGTGACACCTCAACCAGAAAGACTCCAGTGAAAACCATGGGTTAGGAACAAGTCAAGAGTAATGTCAACTACCAACTCTTGGTCACAGGACAGGACAGAGACAGCCAAACTCGGTGGCCCAGTGCTGTGAAAGGGAAGGGAGGCTGAGCTTGGGACAGACAGGGTGGAGACTCTTCGACTCCTTATCTTTCCTAGGGGGAAATCAGTGGATAAGATCTGGGCTCGAAAGCCATGCACATAGTAAGCATGTCATTTGGAACTGGAAAGGGGAACATCAGAAGCAAGTGTTTCCTGGCTACCCAAGGGACGAGGAAGCCCAGGGTGACACTGGCCTGGCTACCCGAGGGACGAGGAAGCCCAGGGTGACACTGGCTGTTGGTCTTCACTGTGAGCTCATCAGGCAACTCGAGCTTTTTGTATTGTTATGTACACAAAAGACCTTGGCACAAAACAGAACAAAAGCAATCTTATACCTACCTGTCTGCCCTTACACGTGTGTATGTGTCCTTCCAGATGCTTCCGATGATGCAAAGGGTAGACTGTGACAGGGATTTCTAATGCTCTGGAGGAAGCCAGACAATAGACTCATGGTTTGCCTAGAGAGCTCCTGCAAAGGGACTTGGCCTCCACCCTGAGTTTATGGGAAACACAAGAGGAAGGACAGGGCCCTGGGCCACCAGCCCTTCCCCACATGTTGGCTGGCTCAATATTGGTGGCTGGTTTTATCATTACTAATGGAAAATATTTCCCCTGGTCAGAAGCCACCCTTAGGAGCAGCCATGTGACTGGAGGGAGGGGTGAAGACAGTGGGACTTGGCTTTGAAAAGCTTCCTGCCTTCCTACACATTTTTTAGATTTTTGAAGTAGCAGAAAGGTCCATTTTTCAAAAAGCCCGTAACGCGGACTTTGTGTTTCTTCAAATTTTTCCTCTTTCTTTTCTTCTTTGAAGTGATTTTAGTGGTCAAACATTGCTGAGAAAAACAGAAAGAGAAGTTCTACTTGAAAAAAGAAAGCCTGAATCGTAAGTGCAATTCTGTGTTTTCTGTGTCTGATGGGTACCTCACTCCCATTAGAGCGCCCGGGAGTCTGAGGGCTGCAGCTTCCTCTTCGGCATCAACAAAAGAGCCCGAGTCAGCGGTGACTGGAGCAGGGCAGTCTTACTCCCCGGCTCCTACCCTGTCAGGACCACAGCAGCAGCTTCAGTTTCCAGTCTTACTAAACAACATGGGGAGAGAGACCCTAAATGACATGGAGACACAGGCATGGACTGATACAGTCACCACGTTGTGGGTACAGGCGGAGGTCAGAGCACTCGCCATCCCCCATCATACACTCACACACACACACACACAGTCCCTCCTGTGCTGCAGTCCTCCTGTGAGGATAATGGACACTTCTCTCTGCAGTCACAAGCTTCTGTTCCCGCAGCTAGTGCTGCGCCCGTAAAGATGCAGTCTGATCTCCCACCCTTGACCTGGCTTCAGTGCCGGCTTCAATGGGCTTGTGTGTCCTGTTTACTCACAGGCACCCCAGGCAATCACCACGTGCACAGCGAGTTGTGCTATGCACGACTGTGTGAGCCTGTGTTCTCATCTGCACTACATGTGTGTCTTGACGGCAGATGTGCCTGGTTGGCGAGAACCGGCCCCTGCTGGTCGTGACAGCACCGAGGGAGCAGCAGCCTCCTCCTGAAAGCAGTGGAGCCCAACTTAAAATGCAGGCTTCCCTTGTCCGCTTTTACCTGCGAGGGGCTGAGCCCAGGATGCCAGGGTTCACTTGCACAGATGTGTGTGCAAGGACAGAGTGTGCTTCAAGACACCTCAGCGGGCTGAGTTCCAGGTGCCCAAGACCAAGGGGAAGGACGGAATAAGGACAACGACTGTGTACACGGACACAGAATGGTCTCCAAGACACTTTTCCATGAGGCCAGCTGCGTGGCAGGGCGGCAGAAAAAATTCACACTGTCTCCAGAGGAAGGGGGCCGGTAAACTGCAGTGGCACGGCATCCTGTGGTCTAGTATGATGGCTTAATTTTTCCCTGTGCTACTTTTCCAAGAGGCTAAAGCGGTCTTGGTGAAAGCTCTCACAGGACGCTGTAAGCCAGAGCACTGTCCATCAGGACTTAAAAGACAGGTTAGCTCATGCACGCTGGCTGGTGGTACAGGCACGCTGCAAACCAGTGATGGGAAACCCTGAGAATGCAGAGAAACAACCCCCCCCACCCCGACCCCTCCACTCCTGGGTGAAAATTCCTCAGTGGCAAAATGAGGATGTTGACCTAACTCATCTTTTAAGTCTGGTTTCTGGGTTAAGATGTAGATTTTTCATTTAATCACATTTCCTCCCACTAAGCAGCGCAGGGGGCAGAGCAGTGGTTCTGGGTGCTTTCTCTCAGCACACCAAACACTCTCAAGCCATCCATTCAAAATAATTTTACACGGAAGCATCCTTCAAATATATTCAGAGCACAGAATTTATTGAACGTTCTATGGAGACAGCTCACATGAAAGTTTATACCCCAGCAGGGCAGGTTTCATCAGACGACGCAGAACACGTGAGAACTCGCTGCGGACGGCTCTCTCAGTCTGGACACTGCAGAAATACGTTCCCTTCCCTCTGGGAAATGTAAAGTCAGCCATAAAATCATGGATTTATCACACGTCAGATAAGCAAAGTGCACGACAACGAAGAGTCCTCTCCTGCTCCGACTTTGTAAATGAGTTTCCACATCAGAACAGGAAATACAGCTTAAATGCATAAAGGAGAGATCATGAAAACAACATTCCAAAACACCTCTCAAAATACTCTGCCCCTAAAACGTTGATGTACACTGGGGTCAGAATGAACACACACACTCACAGGCTGCAGAGATCTCTGAGATGAGAAAGGATGTGAGACCGCATGGGAACGGCATGCATTGCATGGCTGTTTCTCAGGCTGGGAGGGGGCAGTGATGGGAACACTATCTTGTGTTTGTTATAGGAAGTCCCAAATGCCAGCAGTTCATATATTTCATTAAAAAGCAAAACAAAATAAAACAACAACAAAAGAAACACCAGCTACAGAAACGAGGCCCGTTGCATTTTGCATTTTGCATTTTTCTACATAAAGAGCACAGACCACTACACTCAGGCCTCTCAGCAGTGGAATACAGCCAAATGATTCCTGCAGATCAGTTCCCCAGCACCTCATCCGGTGCAGAAAATAGAGAAGGCCCTTTAGAAACATCTGCTATACGGATCATGAGAGAAGACAGTTTTGTGCACATGGTTTCAGTATCACAGACAATAAATTCTGACCTTTGAAGTCATGTAAGAGACTCGATGGGAAAGGCTTTTTTCTAAATAAAATAGAATAAAATAAAAAATAAAAAATAAGTGCTGCCCTAACGGGCTAGCAGTTGAATTTAGTTTACTTCTAAAAAGCAAAGCGATGCGAATGCAGGTGGTCGTCCATAAAAAAAGACGGAGGCTTTGCCGTGTTAAAGGAGGAACTGGCGAGTCCATGTGTGGAACGTGTGTGCTAATTCATCATCTTCGTAAGCCATGTAAGCTCTGCATTCTTGTTAGCAAGGAGCCTTAATGAGATTGTGTTAAAAGATCTGATTTGTCTCCCGTAGTTGGTGTTTTCTGAAGGGAGGCGGAAAGTAACATGTAATGTGTTTTATTTCGGCCAGACGTGGCTTTTGAGCATCGGGGAAACGGAACCGTGGCTGCAGCTCCACCGTGCAATGGCCCTGCCAGCTCCCGAGGCTCATCAGGATGCAGGCAGGGTGCAGGGCAGAGCATCCATCCTACACCCACATCCATTAGCGAGATGATTAAACCTGCACCAGCCCCTCGCTGCAATACAGCAACTGTAATAGGGCATTGTTACGAGATCAGTGCTTCCTGGTTCAAAATAAGCGTGAGCATTTACACCACAGCACCGGTGCCTCGCTGCTGTGCTCCTTTCCTACTCACACCTTTTCATCAGTGTGGCCCACGCTGCAGCAGAATTCCAAGGCATCGTGACTGCAAATATTATCTGTGGCAAGTTGGATAATGGCTATGTTTTTGTTGCTAGCTTTCCTTCCTCTCATGAAGAGCGGATGCATACATATTCTAATAGATTAATCCCATTAAGGCAAAAAAAAAAAAAAAATCTAAGGTAATTATTACATTCGTGGAAACCACCTTCCCCAATCTCTCTCAACCATAATACACAGATGCTCGTGTGCAATGCGCCTTTGAAATGTTTACATGTATCTCTATCACAGGGATGAGTGAACTGGGGTGAGAACTACATGCATACTGCAGTGGAAATGGCTACAACTCCCTCCTTAGGGGTCTGGTTCACTCATGCACCCCAAATAGTAAATATTCTTGGCGGCTGATCCTCAGGTGCTAAGTGGGTAGAGATCATCGGAGCCGGGAGCCGGGCAGCAGCACACAAGCCACCGGCACCGGCTGTTCTGTCCAGTCGGGTCGTCTGTCACTTGCTCATGTGTCTCTCCAAAGGTTCGGAGAGAACCCAGACACTAGCTCGGCTGCTTTCAAACCTCAACAGGCCATTTCTATAATGCCAGTTTTAATGAACTCCTCTCATTCACATTTAATTTACTCCAGAAAAAGCAACCCTACCTCGCTGAGACACAGTGGTAATTCTCTCTCTAAAGCACCCAGTTCATTCCCCAGGCGCACGGGCAGTGAGGGCACATGTATTCAGCATGTGGGAGTGTGTTCTAGCCATGCCGGAGCCCAGGCTCTGCCTGCTCAGCCTGGAAACACTGGCTGGGTCTGGGTGGCAGACAAGACACCGCTGGTGAGCTGAGGTGCCGCGCAGCAAATACCTCCCTCCACCTTGTCCCAGCCATTGACCCCAGATCTCAAGCATGCCGTGCCTTAACATGCACGAGCAGGCTGAGTTCATTCAGCTCAAACGAAAAGGCTGCTCTGCTTATTGCACTGCATGGAGCTTTGGTACCCTGTGTACAGGGCAGAGCCGTGTGAGGTTTTGTGGGGATGCTCGCAGCCAGGATGGTGTTGACAAAGACTCCTTTCACAGTAGCTGTCTCTGGAGGGAAAAGGCCTTCTCCATATCTAATCAGGCCAGGGAACCCGAGGGAGCCGGTGGGCCATGATCTCAGGGCTGCCCTTTGCGTTCCCAGAGAGCGATGACAGGGTCTGGCTGGGCTGTAAATGCTACAAACGGCACCCATCCATCTACGCTCCGCAGGGGACTTTTAAACACAATTGCATTGCTGCTCGGCTTTGAAAAGCATTCATTCTCAGTAACAGCACACATGCCCAAGTGTAATTAGGATGAGATGGGTGCCTTCCGGTTACTTGCAGAGTTCTACGCATCCCCTCCATCACGGGAGACATGGCTGCCACGGCAAGCACAGGACCATGATGTGTGCACTGGGGAAGGTGTGGGAAGCAGAGCTTCACTCGGGCATACAGGGTGACCCACGTCACAGAGCCGCCTCTCTCTGTGGCCCTGTCTCTCCCTCATAGTGAGGGTTTGGAAACCATAACCAGAAATTCGCACTTGGGCCAGTTATTTTGAGGAACTGAAAAATGACAAATGGGGATGTGTTTCGGCATGGGCTCTGAGTTTGAAAACACCAAGGTTCGTGTGCAAAAAATAAAAATAAAATAAATTTACAGACATCATTTGGGAACTGCCAAGCTACTACACAAGGCACACATGCTACACACAAGCACACATGTACACATACAGGGCTTGCCTTCAAATTAATCTGAAGAGCTATTTAGCTCCGAGCTCTCAGCATTCGGTTCTGTCTGACTCAACACAGCCTGCAGGCTGGACAATGCTATCTGCACGCAGCAATGCTGTTCCTAGGATTTGTTTGAAAGCAGTTAGGTTTCCACGGCTCACTGGAGGCTCTTCATTCCCCTTTCTGTGTTATGTAGGTGTAAGCCGTCTCTCTAGGCATAAACTGTCGACTGGTAAAAATCAATTTTGATTTTATCAGTATTTATTACTGCTGGTGCCAGCACTTTAAAAGACCAGAGAGGGGAAACATGCAAACTAGGAGGAGGGAAAAATTAAAGCCAGGGCCTCACACCGACAGATAATAGCGCCTGCTGTCTCTAAGAGCTGCTCTGTATCACTGCAAGCTTAAATTATCAACTTAGAAATTCAATCGATAGCAGTTGATGAGACTCTGCTACTGCATCCATCTGTGAGCACTGTGGCGGTGCTCCCAAAGCCAGGACACCCAAGGAGGAGGGGCAGAGGGACCAGGAGCCACAGAGGACTCGCCCAGGCTGCTGCACGGCTACCATCATGCCGAGTCTCAGCTTTAAACCTTCCAGAACATCTGGCTCTGCCATCTCTGGAGACTGCAGACCCCTGGGACAGAGAGAGCCAGCCACTATCTCCATTGTGCCTTACATGGTTTTTTGGAGTGAGTGTGTGTGTGTGTGTGTGTGTGTGTGTGTGTGTGTGTCTGTTCTCCCTATGAAAATTTCAGAAAACACACCGCAAATGTGCACACCTCTCTTCAGGGCCCCAAACACAAGTACTCTTCTGCCAGACACCTCTCTTCCAGTGCAGTCTTTACTGATGGGTGACTCAGAGAATTTCCCACTGTGCCTTGCTAATCTCCCTCGTTTCCATCCTCCCTTCAGTCAAACCCCACCAACTGCCATGCCCAGACAGCCCTCATCTCTCCAAGGAAGGGCTTCCAGGGGTCACACAAGCAGGGACATTTGTCTATCTTGAGACTTGTTGCTGCCACTGCAGCAAAAGTATGTGCAACCGCTGGCCGGCTAAAGCGCTCTCACCGCGCACAGACAATCACCTTCCACAGCCCACACAGTGCAGCTCCCAGACGTGCTTTGATCTCATGCTTTGATCTCGACATCTGCCTGTGCCTGTGCAGATTTCTCTCTAGCACACATGGCTTTGGCATCATGCATCTAGACGACCCCTTCAGGTCCCGCTGGAGTTACCCTGCTCTCAAAGCGTCAGTGCCCCATGGAAGGCCAGGTGGCAAGTCAAAGGGCTGAGTGCAGTCTGACTCCCCTTCCTCGGGTACATGGAAAGGACCCCAGAGACTCACCGATGAATGGGGAGACCAGGGCTTCTGGGCACTTCCAGAGAACACCGGGGCCGCTCAAGCGACAGGAAGCTAGATACTCAGGCCAGGCAGGCACGGCAGCAGTGTGGCTCGAGGCGTCCCGGCCAGGGTTCCTTTAGATGGGCTTGTCCTGTCAGACCCAGGCCTGTCATGAAGGGCCAAGGTCACGGAAGAGAAAGGACAGTGGGCCTGACACGGCTGCAGTTTTATTTTCTGTACTGTCAGCTGAAGCCAACCAAAACTATAATGATAAAAGTAATAGCAATATATGTGTGTGTGTGTGTACACAGATGTGTGCACAGTCAAATCATTAAACATGTGTTTCCCACTGATAGAGCTCATTTTAAAATCAACCTTCCATAGCACACTAACGATGATTAATAATAATAATCCCACACACAGCAAATGTGACAAAATGACAAAAGAACTCTTAATTTGGGGCTTTATTTTAATTTCTTCTTTTAAGATGCTACATAGCCGAGCAGAACTGGATTGGTCTTTTACGGCATGAAATTATTTCACAGTCAAGACTCTTCATTACCAGCGGATGGGTTTGCTGAGGCGCTCTCCCTCCCCGCCTCCCTCCATGCCCCTCACCCTCTCACAGCCCTGACTCATTCGTCCTGAGAAGGGCAGGTCGGACATGGCCTATGTTCTAGAAGGGTGGATAGCAGCGAAGAGTGAGGGATGAACAATCTAGAAGACTGGGTAAGCAGAGCTGACTGTCACTACACTGTCCCTCCTCAGGAAACACTTCCTGGCAGCTGTCTCCTGACTCAGACTCTCCCCATCCCTTGGACCTCCAGAGACACGGAGCCACGGCAGCACCATCCCCTGCCGGTACTCTGCAGCGCGGGTGATGTACAGGCCGCAGCACTGCCTACACTCTGGTGACGGTAGGGACACACGAGATGAAATACATGAAATAAGTTAAATATGCATCTCGCATCTCTGGTAACAGCTCAGTGCCACTGCATGAACCAACAATAATCTAGCTTGGTCCCTTTAAGAGAACAGAGCACAGACTTGATTTCTAAGTGTTGGGTCCATCGGTCCACTCACGTCTCTCACTTGTGATCTACGGGTACACACGAAGTGGCCGCCATGCCATGCGTTTCGGCTTCTGCAGCCCTGCATGGCTGAGGAGCCGATGGCTTAGACATAACAGCAGGCCTGGGGAAGCTGCCTGGGTGAGACTAGGCAGCAGGAGACGGCTGTGGAGGGGACCACACACCCTTCCTCGAAGGACTCCCGCTCCCATGGGCCAGCCCCAACGAGTGAGGAAGAGAGAGGCGATGTAGGAACGTGTGCCAAGGCCTACCCGAGTTTAACGTGGCAGCTACAATATGCCACTGCGGTTAATCACGATGCCCTCAGTAACAGACCATTCTCCCCCATCCGTTCACTATACATTTTCAACTTTCTAAAAGATCATTATATTATGCTATATTTGTGTGTGCATTTGTGTGTGCATGGGGAAGGGTATTTAAAGGCAAGACCTGTGAGATGTCATCATACATTAATTTCTTTTTACGCATGGTTATGATAAATTTAAATCCCATGATGTGGTGGATCCATCAATGCAATCTACCATCGTTCGCATGCGGCCTCTACAAGGCAATCTTTCCTATAATGACACCAACGATAAAGAACAAAACCACCAGAGCCAGCAGCCTCGCGCTAAGGACTTCCTCCTTCCCGGTGGCAGCCAGAGCTGCCATGGGGCTGTTGCTCTGCAGGGCCTTCCTCACCCGAAGCCCGTCTTCTTCCTAGGGGAATAAGTGCACATTTCAAAAGCACGTCACAGCCTGGCAGATACGATCCAGCCACAACACACAGGCACACGGAAGCCTACACAGAAGTCACTGCCAGGACATGCCTGTCCCCGGTGTTCCTCCTACCAGAACTGTCGGCTCTCTCCTAACATCAACATGAAGTGCACCCCCAGCTTCCCATGAACCACAGAAGAGCTCTTGAGGGGGGAGGAGAGAGGCTCTTTGGTCTGTCTTGACCTCTTCTCTACCTACCTCCAGATACAACCTCTGCCCTGCCCTGAACCTACAAGATGTCCAGTCAGCTCGTCTCTGCCTAAAATCCCAAGTACTTCCCAAGACACAAACCATAACCAATCATTCAGTGGGGACCTGCATAAGCCTGGCACTACCAATCCCACTACCAATCCCATGACCCTTGGAATCTGAAACAATCTATGCGCACCTGCTACCATAGCTGGTCAGGAGGAAAACCTCTGTTAGCCCTGCACACATACCTAGTGACTAATACATGGCTCCTCACTTCCAAAGAGAGCTGCCAGGCCACACTCACCATACCTTCAGGTAAGGAACGGAGGTGTCTGTTTCCACCTCCCCTGCCTGAAGGGCCTGCATGTCCCTCCAGTCCCCTCCCAGGCCCCACGGCCCCACGGCCCCAGAGGGCCAGTGCCAGGCTGCTCTATTCTGAGGCCTCCCACATAGCTGACACTCTATCCTTTCCCTCTGCTTCTTCCTTATCTGCCAAGTGCCAAGTGCAGCTTCCCATGATCTGCAGCTCTCCGTGGACCCACTAAGGACATGGGCTGTAACCATCATCGTCTCGTCTCTCCCTCAGCCCCTCTAACGGGCTCATAGCTGAGCCCGCGACGCCTGGCACACAGCACATCTCACTGAAGAAGAAGCCAATGTCTGGCAGGATAAAGCATCCCCCCTGTCAGGATGGCTCTGATATTATTTTAGAGATATTCCGCTCATGGGCAAGGCCAGCACCAGAGCACAGTGATGAACGAGCCGCAGCGTTCGATTAACTTTAAAAAAATGGGCACAGCAAAATACAGCATTTATTTTATTGGGTTTACATAGAAGCTATCCCAACCTATAGATCACTGTAAATGGTGCAGAGCTCTATTTCTGAGGAGAGGTGCACTCCAAGAGAAGCTTTTGCAAAGGAAGATGCCGAGGCCACTTCCAAACTGTCATCCTCCTACATCCTCCTCAGAGCGGGGATGCAGGGGAGCTGGCTTAAGCGAGTGTGCTGTGTACATCTGCTGCCACAGCAGGCAAAGAGGGGAAACCTATTACATGCTTGGCTGGCATCATCAAGATTAAGAACAAATAGGCCTCAAAATTTAAGCTGCAACAAAAGGTCCTATAATCAGATGTTCAGGTATATCCGCATCCAAGACAGACAGATCCACATTCTCGAGCTAGGAGGCAGCCAGACAGACACTCAACAAATGGGCCTGAGAAATGGGCCTGGAGTGGGCAAGATCGTATGCGGACTATACACACAGCAACCAGGCTGCTAGGCTGAGGGAGCCCCCCCCTCCCCGTGCAGCCTGGCCAGATGCCCTGAACTGAAGCCTTGGTTTCTCCTGTGCACCTGCACCTGTCTGCTGGGCCAACACTGAGCTAGCTTTCTTCTCACCACCACAAGAGCAGCCCGAGGAGCTTCTACTGCCCAGACCCACTTCACAGACCCACTTGCAAAACTCATGTGCCTGTGTTAAAACAGGATGGGCAGGATTTGGCCCCCAACCAACCCCACCCTAGGGGCAGCCACAGTGGGGTCTGACGGAGCATATGCACCGGCTCAGCTTGGACCTGTCCCGTGGTGGCTCCTGAGGAGAAACCACCACGGGACAGGTACACCAGACACCCTTTCGAGAGCCCCAAAAGAAAGCTCTAGAAAAGAATCAGCCCCGGGGAAGAAACCCGCACTGCCCACAGAAGGTGCCCCCCCCAACCCGCACAGAAGGTGCCCCGCCCGCAAGGGCGTTACCTTGAGCTGCCTGCCCTCCTCCCGCAGCCTCTGCACCTCCCCCTGCAATCGCTTGCATTCTTCCATGACTTTCTTCACTTCCGCGTCATCGAGGGACGATGGCAGGGACTTGGCAGCTGCTGGGGCTTCTGTCTTGGATGCACTTGTAGGTATAATTTTATTTATTTCTACATCATGCTGTTCAGAAATAAATGGAAGCCCAAGGGTCACCAGCCAAGCAAGGAGGGATTTTATGCAAAGCAGTTCTCGGTACACAGTACACGAGGTAGCACTTCGTCCACACCGTAGAATGTCACATTTATTTTTTAAATGCATCACTTTATCTAGAATCTTGATAATCTAAAGCTACCAGGCCCTAGAAATTATGAATAAGGGCAAATAATGAAGTTGGGCTGAGGCTAATACTTCAAGGAGGAGAAAAAGGGCTGTGCATATTGCACTATCAAATTCCTGCCATGCAAAAATTAGCATACTGCGATTGTGCAAGCTCAGGAATTATCAGCTACAAATTACCTTTGCAGGAGAAGCTGAGCATCCCAGGCCGCTGGGGGTGGGGGTAGGAGGCCCAGAGAGGACTGTAACACCTTACAAGCAGGGATGAGGACAAACGGGCTTTGAAGGCCACACACACTCCCGTGTCCCCTGAATAAAAACAGGAGCCCCGGACCCTCTTGGAGGATAAGCAGTCAGTGGAAGCAGGGCTACGGGCACTGACAATGGTGGCCTGAGGCTCTGGGGAGCAATCTGAAAACCAGGCATGAAGCTCCAGCCCCCTTCACTTCCCACAGAAGAGAGAGCCTCGGAAGTCAGAGCCCGGTTATCATGGGGCTGCGGTCATGATCCATGTCTCCCCGCTTCTAAGTTAACTTTCCTACAATAGGATGATGTTCTCTCTGCATTCAAAGGACCAGGGTGGCAGTAGCTGATGGCAGGGAAGAAACGAACAGCTCTGACAATAATCAACAGCACTCTTGGGCTCCTCACGGTCATGTCTGGAGACACCGGAGCATGCTTTCCCTGCCCAGCTCCGCCCATCACTGGCAGAGAGAGGCACAGATCAAGCACAGCTTCCACTTCTTGACACAGTTTTACCTTTTCCAGGTACTTTGAAGGGAAGTGTCTATCAGTATTTGAAAAGCCATCTCCTGTCTTCTGCTGGTGCCCAGTGAGGGCCCAGATCGGGGCAGTAGATGTCCAACCACCTCCATGGAAAATTGGGGGTGCAGTTAGTGTCTAGGAGTGGGGTCTGGGGCAGTGGGTGCCTGATGCTCAATGCCCCGCAGTGCACAGGACACACGTGCCACCAGCAGTGAGGCCGGGGAGGCTCATCTCCAGGCAGACGGCAGGAGCTGAGGAAAAGCATTGGCAGAGTGCTCTAAGAGTGTACCACCTGCCCGAGCGCCATGATAAAGAGTGCTCTCCCCACTTCACCACGCAAAGGCTCCCTGGGATTCATGACCACAGCTGCCAACAGGTTGCTCTTTTCAAGGGGAAACTATTTCAGCTGGCCGCTCTCTGCAAGGCTTTGCCAAGGTTGATGTTATAATACCAGCTTATCTGTTGACTTCAGCTGATTTTTTTCCTTCATACATTAGAGGGAGGAAAATAATTTGCCAGCTTAAATCTTTGTTTCACGGGAGATGGCATGCAAATGAGTAGCCGCCTGCAACGTTCGATTACCGTTAACTGGAGACATACTTACTGGTTTAGCGTTTTCTGCTGGTAATTCAAACACACATCTAAGTTTTGAATCCATAAGGTCTTCCGGTTTTGCCTCCTTCCACTAAAACAATTTAAATTTAATAATCAGGGTATTATCAAGCTGCTGGAAGAATAATTCTCCTATAACTGACAATTTCAGAAAAACACTCTTAACGAGAAAGCCCTGATGTATATCAAATAAAGAACTTAAGTCTGCTGAGACTTCAATATTTTTAACATGACAAGATTAAATGCACTAGCTCTCCTGAATATTTATCACACTTTGCAAACCCTGCAGCCTCGCTGCCTGGCTCCTTAGAGCCGCCTGCCCAAGCTCGCCCATTTCTACCTACTGCACGCACGGGCAGCACAGGCCCAGGAAGCATGGCTGAACAAGGGCTAACCCTTCCTCAAAGGCAACCCCAGCTCTCCTAAAGGACAGGGTCTACACTCCCTAGAGAGCTGGAGGATGAGCATTTAGCTGCCCCTGTCAACCACCAATGGGCCAATTGCACCACAGAGCCATCCCACTACTGTGGCTGCATCGTCACGGCCCTGCCCAAGCCACCCCACCCACCAGTGACATCCCCTTCTAACGTGAGGGGGGATGGTTGAGAATGGCAGGTCAGCAAAACAGCCAGGGGGCAACTGAGGCAAGGGAGGCACCACGCCCCACCCAGCCCCACCCAGCCCCACCCTCCCAACCATGCAGAGCAAGCACCTAGGGCAGTCAATGTCTCTGACGCCAGAGCACCTGCCACCGTAGCTATGGCAGAAGCAGTCAACAGGTCAGCACAGCGACACTCATAGGACACCCAAGGTGCTGAGCTACACCGGAGCACACCAATGCTCATGTGCCCATGTGCCAGTCAGAAAGGGTCATGCAGCGACCAGCTCCGGGTGACAACAGGACACTCAGTAGCAGACAGACTTCCACAACACCTGCACCAGCTCATCGAACTGCACCAAGAACAAGACCAGCCGGCGAGCACTAACGCCACCTACGCACGGCTATTCTTGTCCCCGTATCTGAGTCTGAATGGAATGGTAACGATCCGAGATGTGAGACTCCCCGCTCCAAGCCACAGGCCTGGACCTCAGGGCCATCAAGCCCAAGGTGCAGAAGAAGGTCCTGTGCGGAAATACCCAACGGCCACTCTGCAGTGCCCAGAGACTGCACAGGAAGCCAGCAGCATCCCTCCTGCAGGCAGGGAACAAGGCAAGTCTGTGGCAGCTCAGTAGCAAACGCTCACACAGGACATGGGGGCCAGGGTGAGCAGGCACTATCTCGGCTTCCTGCACTCTCAGCTCTCCTGGTAGTCGGGCCCGGTGTGGGAGAACTGGCAGTCACCTCCATCCAACTCAGCTTTCACCCAGGGGGGCATGTCCACGGTGTCCTATAACATGTGATGCCCAAGCACTTAAGACGGTCATAAAAACAACCCACCGAGAAATAGAAGGCCCCTTGTCAAGCTGCAGCATCTGGCCCCGAATTACTCAGGTGGAGTGTCAGACATGGGCACACTCTCTTCAAAACTCTATGGGCTGCATTTCTAGTCCCAATTCGCAGGTGGCTAAAACCTCAAGAAGAACCAACACAACCTCTCCGAGGCATACCAAAGCATTCGTAAAGGTGCCGCGTCAGAGCCGGACAGTCAAGGCCCTGCCCCTCCAGCAATAGCTCTCAGAAAGCCAGACCAAAGGCACGGCCTCAGACGGCCACCGCCACAAAGGCACAGCCTCAGACGGCCACCGTCAGTGCCTGTCATGTGCTCCCTTCATCACACTGACTAACACAACGCAGGTGAGGGATGAACGGGCACAGGTGTCCCCAGGGCCAGTCTTGTGACAAGGTCCTGCCCCAGCTCAACTGGTGACTTAACCTTCTCTTTCTGCCCCCAAGGTCCAGGCGCCAATGAAGGCAGCTGGCTCTGCTTTCCCAAGCCTAAAAAGCAAAGGCTGCGTGGTGACAAGGGCATGGGGCAAGCTCGGCACAGAACATCCCTGACACCTTCACCGTCCCTGGGCTGGCCAGGTCCTGAGGGCCACTGCCTGCTGGGCAGCAGCTGACAACAGGCAGCACTACCTTTGGGGAGATTTGCCACTCACTCCAACCTCTCTTCTTCCAGAAAAATTAATACTATAAAATATTCTTTATTTATAAAAACAGGGGCATCTTAATTTTACCAAAATTCAAAACAGTGTCACACATGTACTCACACTGGGGAAGGGAGGGGTGAAGATGAAGACAATTAGAGGAAACGGTGGGTGAAAGGGCTCAGGTGGGTGGAGCTCAGGGCAGCAGCGGCTGAGTATGAACCAGACCAGAGTTCAATCCTCGGCAAAGAATCCGAGGACCTGTGCCTAGCAGCACCAAGGCAAGGAGAAAAGCAGCGCAGGGGACTGTCATCAGGAAGAAGGGACACAAAGTATTCAAACAAGGCTTGAGGGGCTGGAGACAGGTCAGAAACACCCTGGCAGCAGGACCAACTCCCCTGTAATGCAGGGGAGAGGGAGGAAGGGCCCACGAGAGAGACTCAGCAAGCGCCGTCCAGCGAGTCAGAAAAGAACAGCCACGCAAATGTTAAAGCCACTCATCAAAGGTAGGGAAGGCGTGCGGGCCGGGTGCACCCCCCAGCACGTTCCCGCCATGCACCCGCCATGCCTGCCCTGTCGGACTGCGGAGAAGAGGAGCATACTTACTACTGCCTCCATATCAGAAGTGTCGGGTGGAGCGAACATAGCCTGTACCATAAACTTGTGTTTGCTTTTCTCATTGGGGTCATAGTCGAAGGGCTGTAGCATCACTGGGGAAGAAAGTATGCCATTAGCAGGGTCAGGGCGCGGCCACCAGTCGCCTGCCGCGCTAACACTGTGCAGTAAGGCAACTTCCCAGCGCTCCCGTGCGGACCCTGAGGAAGGACATGAGCCAGCAGGGACAGACAGCAGCCCCCCACCCGCCCCTCCCCAGGTAAGCAGGTTAGCAGCTAAGACCAGAAAGGCTGGGGCCGCCACAGCCTGACAGCAGGCGCTAGCTGGACTGAACTGAGGACTTGGGCGCCTATGTCCTGACGACCCCGCTGAGCACTACCACAGAACTGCCCCACCCTGTCTTACAGTCCTGACTGAAAACACACAATGAGAGAAACACCAAAGGCCTATTTTTCTCAGGAAAACGCTGCCAACTGATCTTTTCCAGAAGGAAAACAGAATAACTCAAGATGTATCAGGATGGTTTTCGCTTCTCTCCACCCCATTTCCCACGCAGCTCATCAAGGTAAGGCTTGAAATATGATTTTGCCAATAGAATGCGGGAGACGGCTTATAAGCTGGATTTCCCACAGCGGGGAAAAACAATTCCACCTCATGCTCCAGCCCCAGCCCAGAACCGGGAAAACGCTCACCCAAGGACCCCGAGTCTTCCATTCTGACTCACTCCCTAGGACCAGATGGCCCAGCCAAACCCTGCCACCTGACCCAGGGCCGCTGGGCAATGCCCTCTTTGCTGCATGGCTTTAGTGAGCCTCGCACCGACTGACCTTCCCTGAAACCTAAATTCACAAGCAGGGGGAGCCTCAAAGCGGATGCTGGCCTCGTGTCTCCAGGGGCGGAAAGTGGGCATCATTCTTCAGCATCGTGCCTGCCTCAGTCAACCTGTAGGGGTGAGGGCTGCTGACGAGGACGGGGTGTGGTTTGGTTGTCTGTTTCTCAGACGAGAAACCAGAAACAGCAGCTGGCTTACCTCACGTCACAAAGGCACACACACTCAAACCCAATGGGGTCTCCTTCACAGCCCCTGCTCTCAACACATCAACGGATGGACGCCAGTCCCGCGCTCCCAGCCTGCCCCCGGGAGGGAAGTGAAAGGCTATGGGTGGCGTCTCACAGTGGAGCCAGGGTTCCAGCCTGGCTCTGACTGGAGGGCCGCAGTCCCACACTATGGCTCCTCCCAGATCCCCCTGCACACAGGTGGTGGCCCACGCCTTTAATCCGAGTACTCTGGAGGTGGAGGCAGATGGATCTCAATTTGAGGCCAGCCTGGGCTACGAACCATGTGCAAAGCCTGGGTCAACCCTAGCACTGAGGAAAATGAAATAAAACGAAGAGCTCTCTGTTTTGTCCGCCACAGAGCTACCTAAAGACTCTATTAACTTCCTGTCTGGGTGACACATCCAGCAGCACAGCACTACGATACACTGAATGAACCAGACACGAGAATTCAGTCTATTAAGACATCAAAGCTGCAGAAGCTGTCAACAAATCAAGCCTTCTAATTTCTGGAGAATAGCTACTTTCATAAACAAAAAAAAAAAAAAAAAATACTGCCACAAACATGTAATTGATGGATTGTAATTTTTAAAGACATTAGTAATTTTTACATTTCTACTATAATAAATACTACTATAGCTCACAAAGACCCACCCTCTTGGAGGCCTCAGCTGTCAGCAGCACGAGAAGTTCAGAGACCACACACAGGAGGGGCACAGCCACCTCGCGCACCGCCCTCCTGGCCCTGTCCGCAGGCTGTGCTTCTTGAGACAATGCCTAGAGAGAAAGGGTTGGCTGCGTCATGCTGGGACCTGCAGCCAGCACTGCAGATGGGGGGTCCCAAGTCCCCTGCTCCTGAGCAAGCCACACCCTTCGAGGCCCACTGAAGCGCTGCCTGCTGCCATCACCAGCCCCACCCGTGGCCTCCTGCACCCTACCTGCCCAGCCCCTACAGTGGACACCTGAAAAAGCTACCTCTGTGGCAGGACACACAGGGTAGGCGCTAGTGGTGGCCGATCATACCTCTGTGTCAACACGTGTGTGTTCAGGGCCCTGGTGGGGCTGGCCAGGGAGCTCCAGCCAGGAATGAAAGGCAGAGCCTCTGGAAGGGAGTCATCTGAGAACCTCTGGGCATAATGTGGGGACCTGGCCCTCCTCCACGGCAGAAAGCAGCAGAGAAGCAGCTGCTTGCCTCCCAATGGCTGTCCTTTGTGTGCGTGACACTCTACACAGCCTTGGTATGCCTGCTTCACACAGCCCCTCACGTACGCCACCCAGTTCCTGTCCCTCAGCTGCCACCGTCTCACATGTCAAATCCAGCTTCAGCTGAAACTTTATGAGAACATGACAGAATAAATGTTGGTCAGCGCTAGTTCATTGCAAATTGTGGCACAAATTATGTACTTTTTCCATGACAGGCTATAAAAGAGCTTCCCATTAACTTAATTTATTTCATTTAAATACCAGAGACACTGATGATAAAACCCTGAGTGAACCGTCCCTCCTTTCAGAACGCAGCTGCTGACAGAACATTAAAGAAGCCTGTTACCAGGAGACGACCTGGACTCAGTCACCCCCTCACCCACACCGAGCTCCTGACATAGAGCCTGCTGCATTAGACACGAAAGTGGGGCCCTCGTGAAGAACCTTCAGGGTCATGAAGCGCCGATCGATCAGGCCAGGCTTCCTTCAAAAGAAGAAAACAGGCAGCTGAGCGCACACTGGCTTGGGAAGCAAATGGCGACCCCACTAAATGCAGCACCAAAGCTGCTTCCCCAGGGCTGGACAGCCAGAGACCATTTTCATCCGCTCCACGGTGGGAGGGGGCGAATGGGGACTCTTCGGGCCGCCCAGTACAACTGTACACCTTGTCACCCTTTCCCTCTTCAGTAAGGCCTGTGAGCCAATCCTCTGAGGGCTGACCATGTGAAACACCCGGGCTTCCTGTGTCCAGCAACTTCTCTTGACCTGTCCTCTGAGCTCTCACGACCTCTCAGTCTATCAGGTACTCTTGCTACCTCCTGTCCCAACGCTGCCTCTCAAGCCTTCGCCCCGCCTTCTGCAAAGAGCCAGAGACCACAATGGAGTAGTGAGATTAGAAAGGGCAGGATGGGACTTCTAGGGAAACCAAAGGCATGATCTGGAAGGCCTGGACTGGGGAAGCATTTACCAACACACTCCCAAATCACCTTGCAACGCAAAGAGGTGCCCTCCAGCTGAGTGTCCCCTGTCTAGTGTTCTGGGTCCTGCCCTTTGACCATATCCATACAGGATGGGGACCGTCTTCCTAAGAAACCTGTATCCTACAGCAACCTTCAAAAGGCTTTAAGCCCAATTAAGCTGACTTTTATTGGTAAAATATTTTAAGCCATAACCTAATCTGGTGAAAAGATTAGGGATTTATCTTAAGCAGCAGTATGGGCTGTTCTTATCTCAGAGTAGAGAAGAATTCTAGTTAAAAGTTACACTTATCAGAGCCTTCTGAAGCAACGAGTGACTGGGTCTAGTGAACAGTGCCATGGCAAAGCCCCCACGGCAGCCTCTGCTATGCACACTGGAAGACACATGGCAGGCTTCTTTGTCGGTTGGCTCGGAGCACCTTTACCCCAAGGTTCGGCACCTGAATGCCACAGCCCACAGCTGACTGATCCAATGCCAGTAAACAGCAACATCCGCCCGAGCCAGCACCATCTTAAACGGATTAATAATCAATTCCAATACCACCCAATTACATTAATTGACCAATGTCTCCATCCCAGGAGATGCTGACATTTGCTCTGTTACTGGAAGAACTTTATGGTTTCAATGTGATTAAAGGGAGTTCTGAAGGGGCTATCAGAAACCAAGCTGCCCCTCTGTGCTCCGGATTTCAGTTTAAAATACAAGCTCGGATATGGGGAGACCTGTGTTTGGCTTTAATCCGTCTTCAACCCCGGGCACACTGAGTAAAGAGACCCTGTGGCTGTAGACGGTGTGTAATGACTTGAGCCACACCCCCATCCCATGGATGCTCTGGCACAGGCGGGGCAGGCGATGAGGATAACTGAACTTCAGACGACAGTGCTCACCACTTTGTGGGATTAGAATTCACCGAGGTTATACAAATACTAAACTTAATGTCATATTACAGGAAGCCTAAGTAGTTTTGATGGGCCCATAATTCCACCACGTCACCTGCTGTACGTGCTGGCAAACACCGTTTGGAATATTAATGGGAAAGCCCCTCATTATGAAGCTGCAGCATTAAAAACAAGGTCTGCCACTGCTAACAGCCTTCCACAAAGACATCTTCAGAAATTACACACGTTAAAAACATTTCCCTACCATACATACAGTTTGAAAGATGCTTCATTCTGTAAAGCTGGCATGGGGCCACTCCCGCCTGCCTCGGATGGGCGATGAAGGCACAGGCCCTACCTTCCCTGTGCCTGAAATCTCTGGGAACAACTCAATCTCCCTCCAGCAATGGCACCCCCATATGCCCGGGCTGCCAAGGTACACAGCCCCGTGTGTAAGCACAGCTTGCAAGGGCAGGGTTCATCGGGAACATGAGCCCAAGCTCTGGCACTCTGGAAGTGACCAAGAGCCATGCTGCCCTATTACAGAAAGCAGACTGCCAAGGTTACAAGTGCAAAGACAAAGGGAGGCCCCGAGCATCTTCTCTACTGGAATGTCTACATGTCCCTCTCCACTGACACAGAAACGGGGGCTGCGCCTCTGCCCGCCCAACTGTGACTAGGGTGCCTAGGTTAAGGACAGGAACCTCACGCATATGGATTCACTGTTCTGAAGAAAGCAATGCGGCAGCTCAGAGCTTTCTGAAGCAAGATGTAAGGTCCCTTGAACGTCAGGTTCACTGGGAAGGCAAGCTCAGAAAGGCACTGCAGGGTGTGGCCAAGGACCACTGCCATGCCTGTCACAGCCACAGCCGCTGCAGCCAACTGCAGGGTGTGGCCAAGGACCACTGCCATGCCTGTCACAGCCACAGCCGCTGCAGCCAAGTTGCAAGATACAGAGCCTTTTAAGCCCCAGCCCTATCATTACCATTCCCATCCCCCTCCAACTGTCTCACTCTGCTCCTCTCCTCCCCCATCCCTCCCCCCTCTTTACAGGATGATTTATAGCCTCCTCTAATAGCTAGAGCCTCCCAAGGGGCTGAAGAAAGGGAGGGAACACTAGCCCTGTCCTTTCCAGGTGTCCTGTGACATTCTGGGTGCTAGGCAGGACCACGCTGATAGGCTTAAGTTCATTTGACGTTCATCATATTGCAAATTACAGATGAAAATGTACTCACAAAGCTGTGCTTTATAGGAATTCAGGAGGGCCCCACATTCATAAAAATTCATAGAATTCCTTTGCTTTTTAAAGGCAATACAAAAAGTATAGAATTCATTCCCACCCAAGCCTGGCTGTTTCTGCATTTACAGGAGGCAACAATAGCATGTACAAAGGTGACCAGGCTGGTAAATGTCAGTCACAGGCTAAAGGAGAGACCATGGGGAGCAACAAGTGGGTGTGGGCACACGGAGGACAGTGCTCTGCCCGTGAACCTGCCTTCTCTAGGGGCGCTGACTCACCATGCTGCCAACCTAGTAGCTGCACCACTTGAGGACCCAGGCCTGGACAGGAACAGTGCTTCCCCACCCAAGATGAGCACCTCTAAAGCGTGACATTTGCACACCCAGAACCTAAGATGAGCATGTCTACAGTGACATTTACACACCCTTAACCTAAGATGTGCATGTCTAAAGTGTGGCATTTTCATACCCAGAGCCTAAGATGTGCATGTCTAAAGTATGACATTTGCACACCCATAGCCTAAGACGTGCATCTCTAAAGTGTGACACTTGCACACCCAGAACCTAAGATGAGCATGTCTACAGTGACATTTACACACCCTTAACCTAAGATGTGCATGTCTAACATGTGACATTTGCACACCCAGAACCCAAGATGTGCATGTCTAAAGTATGACATTTGCACACCCGTAACTTAAGATGGGCATGTCTAAAGTGACATTTGCACACCCATCACCTAGGATGTGCATGTCTAAAGTGTGACATTTGCACACCCATAATCTAAGAAGTGCATGTCTAAAGTGTGACATTTGCACACCCATCACCTAGGATGTGCATGTCTAAAGTGTGACATTTGCACACCCCTAATCTAAGATGTGCATGTCTAAAGTGACATTTGCACACCCATCACCAAGGATGTGCATGTCTAAAGTGTGACATTTGCATACCCAGAACCTAAGGTGTGCATGTCTAAAATGTAGCATATGCACATACAGAACCTAAGATGAGCATGTCTAAAGTGTGACATTTGCACACCCATAGCCTAAAACATGCATCTCTAAAGTGTGACACTTGCACACCCATAACTTAAGATGTGCATGTCTAACATGTGACATTTGCATACCCAGAACCTAAGATGTGCATGTCTAAAGTGTGACATTTGCACACTCAGGACCTAAGACTGCACAGACTATAGGCTTTCCTGGCCCTGAGGCCACCACCAAGGACAGACAGCAGTGTTTCCACAGAAACTTCTCTCATGTGCCACCGTCTCACAGGGGAAAGCTGCAAACGTCTCCTTATTCAACCAGTCCTCCTGTTCTCCCACCCAGATTCACACTCAGGGAGCCAGCCCTAACCTGGCGAGGCAGCACCATTCAAAGAACGCCTGCCCGGCAGTCACGTGACAGGGAGGGCTCACATCCACGCCAGTTTCTTCTTTTCTGATCAGCACAGAAGACACAGAACTAAAGCAGCCTTCACAGAGGAACCTGCGGGCCCTCAGACATTCCCAAGACCGGGTGGAAGGCACATATGTACATATGTGCACACACACAATTACCTCTAACGTCAGGAAGCACACCTACACTACCTATCTGCTGAGATTATTTTATTCAGAAAACCAGGCTGCTATTTTCCTATAAAAATTGGTGATTTTCATCTGCTAAATTCAAACTTTTCTGGCCTGTGCTATGCATAAGGAAACTGGGGACGGAGGTAAAGAAAGGAGCAGGGTTTAGACAGTTCAACTACACAAGGCCCTGTGGCAGCACACAGGACAGGGACAGGACAGGAGGACCCAGCTGCCATCTCAGCAGAAGTCCAAGACACATGGAGGAAGCAGAAATCCCACTGAGTACCCCACCCAGCACACCAGTCACACAGCCCCGGCTCTGTCACACACCAGCTCCACAGTTCAAAATGTACATGGAATGGGCGTGACACTACACCCTGCAGAGCACAAATGATGGCAGTGTGTGAGGTCGGGCAGCGGGAACCCTTCCACAGGTGCTGGCTACCAGCTAACGGCTCCTGACCGGAGATGTGACTCAGGAGCCCAGACCAGGCCTTGCTCGCTCAGAGAGGAGCACACAGGGGAGCTGGGGAGCACACAGGGGAGCTGGGGGAGCACACAGGGGAGCCGGGGAGCACACAGGGGAGCCGGGGGCAGGGGAGCTGGGGGAGCACACAGGGGAGCTGGGGAGCACACAGGGGAGCTGGGGAGCACACAGGGGAGCTGGGGAGCACACAGGGGAGCTGGGAGCACACAGGGGAGCTGGGGAGCACACAGGGGAGCTGGGGAGCACACAGGGGAGCTGGGGTGGGTGCTCCATGATGAGAGGCACCTACGGAGGCGAGGAATCAGAGTCTGAGATAATGAAACACCTTGTAGCTTTCCAAAGAGGTGAGTCATTTTCTCTTAGGTGTCAAATGAATAGCCAAATGCATCACAATCAAAAATCTATCACGGAAAAAGCCAGACAGGCAGTCCCTTCAAATGAGAAGTGGCCTCTAACGGTGCTGAAGCTGAGGACACTGAGTCATGGTGTCTAAAGGACACATCCGCCCCCACAGCCCCTCTGAGCATCACCAGTTCTAATGAGCTGCAAGCCCACCATTCTCTAAACACCTTTAAACTCCAACACATCACTTACACCTCAGCTCTGAAAACCAGCTCTCAATTTGGGCACTTCATCAGCCTCTTTCCAGAAGCCGGGCTCTGGAAAATATGTACCCCGGTTGGGGGTTGGGGGAGCATCAGAACACCCAGGGCCCACAGCCGTGTCTATGTTCCCACCCCCTTAGCTTCGGTAGATAGCGCCCACCTCCAACCGCTAGACGACATGAGGACGGTTGGAAATCCTTTAGCTCAAGAAAAGAACTGTAGCTAGTATTCCCCCACAAAGTAAAATCAAGCTTATCCCGTCTCTCTATGTCAAAGTGCACAGTTAGTTCCAAAACAAAGAGGCGTTTGCTCTGCTGTCAGGTCTAAGGCCACTGCTTTCACTTGGCGCCACTACCAAGGTGTAGGCGCTGCAAGCATTAAAACAAAGAGACAGGGGGTTACGGAAAGCTGAAGGTGGTACAAACCAAGCTTTTTCCTAGGGTGGGGTGGGAGAGGTGCAGAGAAGTCTGTAGCCCCCAGCACTATGCTGAACGTACCCGCTCTACAAGCCTCGGCTTGGTGCCCTCTGGAACCCACCCATGCCCTCCAGACCCAGCACTTACCGGACACGTTGAGAGAGGCCCCGGCATCAATGACCCCACTGTTAGGCCGCACGCAGTATCTGCGTGGTGCTGTGGTCTTCACCTTAAAACACACATTTCTGTCTGTTGGGTTGCCAAGCTTCAGGTTGGTGGTGACGACATCGGTGAAGGGACCTATGTGGACGAACAGACAGCTGGTTGGGGGCCTGTGAGGAAAGTGTAGGAGACAGAGGTAACAGATACGGTGCGGGAAGAGCTGGGACCCACCACGCCACTGCAGCTGTATCACAGAAGAGAACATAGCTCAGAAGACATGAGACCTGTATGAACGACAGGATCTAGAACCAGACGGTCCAAACCCAATGACGGTCACCTGTGTTCAATATTCGCTCCACAAAACCCCTATGGAATCTGGCAGAAACTACATGAAGAGCCAGGCATGGGGTCCCCAGCGACCCCATTAAAAGCAGAGTGTACCAGGTGGCAGGTGGCAAGTGGCCTCTGGCGAGCAGGATGCTGTAGAGAGGAAACCCCTAACAATGTGACCGCAAGGACAGCTGGCCTTGCTCAGACAGCCCTGCTAGGAGCTCTAAGCATCACGCACCTGGGGAGCCTAGAACGGCGTTCTGTGGCTCTGGGCTATTGTTTGTTACTATTACTTATTCATTTCCTACTTTATTAGATTTTTTAATTAAAAAAGTAAAACAAACCAAACAATGAAAGATGTATAAAGAGAAGTTAATAAGCTTCATCTGTGCCTGAGGTAACGAATATTAACCGCGTGGGAGCTCACGCAACCATCTAGACAGGAGCAAGCAACGTTCACGGTACATGCCTGCACAACTGCCTCTCATTGGCTGCTCAGTGGGCACCGATCACTAGGCTTGTGAGGGGGTGAGGTTGGGAGAGGACCCGCAAGACCCCCGTCATGTGAGCATGCATGTGTGTGTGTTGGTCTGTGTGTTGCTATGGAGCAAATCCAAACCCGTGCAGGGGCCTCCCCCGTCCTAGATTCATTTCACGTTTAGCTACTTTCAACATGAGTGCCACCTGTCTGTCTCCTGCAGGCAGGCTCTTCACCCGCCCTCACAGCTGTAGAGAAGCAGGGGATGGGATGTGTTTCCGTGGTTACAAAGAATATCCACGGGCTCACCTGTCACATGTCAGAGGCCCCAACACACTCTCAAAAGATATGCTCTGAAATGCATCCTCGGTGCCTTTGTTCATCTCATTCCCACACGTGCCTCGGCACAGCAAAGGTCTCAAGGCACGCACACCACGAGAAAAGCCACGAGCCACTCACAGGTTACCTCCACGAAAGCTCATGCCTTAGGCTGGCTCCCTCTGGGCCACTCAGGGTAAGAAAGAGCAACTGAAGACAAGCTTAGCTTCACCCAATGGTAGACCGAGAGGTTGAGGCCGAGTCCACAATGAAGCGTGCTATAGCCAGCCAGTGCCACTGAAGAAAGCACTGTTCTTTCCAAATGGGGGAAAAGACGTGCACATTAGGGGGCACTCTGACTCTCACACTTGCTAATGCCCAGCAGTTGGTACCTGCTGAACCTCAAACCCTGGCAGCCTCCGACGTGGCTGCTGGGCTGTGCTCCGTTCACACGTGGTCACCGGCCTGCAACTCCAGCCCCCCTCGAGCACACGCTAACTTAGGGCTGGAAGCCTAGCGCCAGGAACCCCACGGAGGTGCCCTCAGCTGTACCGCCCGTCCCATTAGTCCCTCCTCCACTGGCCCTGTGGTCCCACTTCACTGTCCCCGCACTGTGGAGTCTGCGGGGAGGGGGGGATGCACACATGCATTCCAGTGCATGCACCACCTACTGAGGACCACTTATCCTAAAAGCTCTCCTCACTTCTGGGGAGCTGGGTGGGGAGTGCCATGGCGATCAAACGGCCTGAAGACAGTGTCTCCATGTGCCTGCCTTTCAGGAAGCCCTGCTCTGGCTCTAGGAACCAGGCTGAAAGCTAAGAGGGGGACTTCCTGAAGGGGTTGGGACTGACTCCACACCGCAAACCACCCAGCACCTGACTGGAAAAGCATGGGAGGCAGTTAACCTGTGCCCAAAGGGTTTTCAGCCACAGGGAGTGAGAGCTGGGTGCTGACAAGGCACCACCCTTGCAATAAGTTCTTGGCCTCTCGGGAGAAATGAGACAGTGTTGAGAATGCCCAGGGGCTTATGGGAAGTCTACCCTATCCCATGTCCACTGCAAGCTGGCTGACTCACAGGAAGACGGAAGGATGATCCCCCTTTACCTAAGGTAGGGATCACTGCAAGGAAGCAGTCTATAAAAAGGAGAGCTAAAAACAGCTTTGGTCTTCTAGGGCCAAAGGAAGTGGTAAGCCCCAGAGCCGCGGGTCCAAGTGTCCAGGCGGGTATTTCATGAACACTACTCTGCAGTGCAGGAGACCTGGGGGACAAAGTCACCACCGCCCTAAAGGGCCCACTTCCAACATCAACAGACTTACGGGAGAAGAGCCAGGCACAGTGGGTCGTTTGGGAAGGTAGAGGCAGGAGGCTCGGAAGCTAAACGTCATCTTTTGGTACATGGCAGGTTCCAAGCCAATCCGGGCTACAGAGATGAGCCTGTAGACAACGGTCCCCGGAACATAACCCAGGAAGCAGGCTCAAAGCCTTCTGAGGAGCGTCCAGACAGCGGCAGGCCAGACACATCACAGGCAGATGCCTCACGGAAACCAGAGCTCTGGAGGTGCCCGCCCACCTGCTTGCCTTCTGCTCCCACAAAGCTGGGCCAGGGACCCAGGTGGAGACTTCACCAATCTCTTGAGGGACTCTCTACACAAGAGCCACATTCCACTGAGCACACCACGGCAAGCTCTCTGGGCCGCCTTTTATGTGGCAATCTAAATGGCGTTTCAATTTACATGAATCACATAAAAGATGGTCTAAATTATTAAAAGACGAGCAATAATGGTAACAGTGAGTGGGATAAAATAAGCAGCATTTCTCCCTTAGCGCCAGCCTTGGGTCTGGGCACTCGTTTGTAAAACTCTAGAGGGAGCCATGCTGGAAATACATGCAACATAGACATCATTGGCAGGGCAACAAAGTCTCATGGGTAAAAATCAAGACATTTTGTAAAAACAGGCCAATCCTCCTCGCCCCACTCTGGGCAATTTACTCCAAGAATTTTATTGAAAATAAATTCGATTTGAGTAATTACAGGAGATAAACCATGTTAGTGTTCTCCTTTCCCCTGTACTAATGAATTAGAGCGCACAAAAACCTCAATAAAAATGATGAGAAGGCTTATGAGCATCACTCAGATTTTTCCTAGTCACTTCCGTTTCATAAAACTGCCATTCTCATTAAAGCATTATGTAAAAAATGGGATTTTACTCCGCAAACACGCATATTTATTACCAATGAATTTAAACATTGCTTATAAAATACAAAGTCAATTTCACAAATGAAATCTTCAAAAGTTAAGTTTTTTTTTTTTTTCTTTTAAGAGATGGGGGGAAAAAATGATTTGTGTCTCTAGAGCTGGAACACCTCGATTCCTTTAATTACTTTCTTCCGTGCCATCCATCCCTTGGTCCAGATGTCGGTGTGAAATTAGAAAGCACACATCTCCAGCATGAATGAGCACAGAGAAGCAACCTCAACCTGAAGTGAATTCCCAGAGAGCTTTGACACTTTTCTTTGCTGTAGCAGGCTGAATGGGCTATCCCTTCCCGGCTACAGCTGCATGCACCTGCGGGCACTTATTAAGGTTGATAAAGATGCTCATGAAACAGCATTAACTAAGAGAATATGAACTCCTCCACCTGTTCTCGGAGGGATTAGATCCAGCTAAGCATGGCATAAACCACCCCACACCCTCCCCAGGCCTCGCAGCTTGCTTCTCTGTCCTTTTAAATTACTTAAGAAAGTAAGGTCTGGATTCCACTTGTTTGAGAAAGCAAAGGACACAGACCCAGAAGAAATAGTCATATTCACAAAAGGAGATGGGGAGAGTGGTTGTTTTGCTGCAGGTCACAGAACACGAGCCCAGACTTAAAGCTCTATCTTGAAGCTCCAGGTGCTGAGATCTCTCCAGAGACAGCCGGACTCAAACCAGGAGCTCACGCGTGCAATCCCAGAGGTCCAGGCAGGAGGGCTGTGAGTTCAAGGTCAGCCTGAACTACACAATGCACAACAAGACATTCCAGGCTACGGTGTAAGGTCCTGTCTCAAACAAAACAAGACAAGACAAGAAAGCTGAGTAAGTTTACGAATCAGGAAATACCCAGAGAAGCGCTCCCCCAGCCTTTGCAAGCTCTGACCACTGTGGTGGCAGGTGCCCAGGGAGCATCATTAACACAGAACTCCTCCTGCCAGAAAACCCAAACTCCAACCCAGCAAGATAGACAGCAGCTAAAGAGTTCACATCCAGCAACTATAAAGGCCAAAGTGAAAAGCGAAGGAACTCAGGGCTCAGCCTGGGCCTTCTCATCTGCAGACTTCAGTGTATCTCTCTCAGGATTCTGCCTGGGAAGTGGCAAGATACATGTTGAGGCGGTAAAGATGCGTTCATTGCTACTGGAAAATAAAGGTTAGCAATATGCTGGGCATGATGGCACACACCTTTAATCTAGCACTCAGGAGACAGAGGCAGAGAAATCTCTTTGAGTGAGTTCAAGGCCACCCTGGTCTACACAGTAAGTTCCAGGCTAGCCAAGACTACAGATGGGACACTGTTTTGCAATGAGTAAGCAAACAGATACTAAATAAGACTCCTGGAAGGTAACATGTAAGAACATCTAAATGACATGGGATTTGAGTGGCTTTTTAGTAAAAGAACAAGCATGGTGGAATCCACGGAGGAAGAAGTGATGGGCTGACGTCTAAAGATTCCAAACCCACATGCTGGGCTGGGGCTCTGCGGAGCACAGCTGCCTGACACTCAAGACTCCCTGACTCCCATTTCCAGCACTGAAAAGTCAAATAAAAACAAAAACACCTGCTCTGCAAATAAATAAATAAATAAATAAATAAATAAATAAATAAATAAATAAATAAATAAATAAATAACATTCCGACTGGCAGGAAGGACAAGGCAGCTATGGAGCAGGAGAAGAAGGCGGACCTCAAAAAGGGTTGTCTGCAGAGCACACGGAAACCTCTTAAACACAGCAGTAAGAGAATGCACCACCTGGTTTGAAAATAACCAAAAGAGATGTAGACTTCTCACCAGATGAGCAGAGGACAAGGGGCACACGGGGAGACAGATGCTCACAATTTACTCTTAGGAACGTACAGGGTGACAACAGTGGGTGTCGCCACTCGCTTCCCCGCGTAGCTGAAGTCAGTGCAGCCACACTGAGGTAGCCAGGCTTTGCTTTTTCTCTTTTCCTTTTTGTGGTGCTATTCACAATTAAACTGAGGGCCTCACACATGTTAGGCAAGGGCTCTAGCATGGAGCTGTACACCTGGACCAGCCATAATCTCCTCATGTAAGCCAGGCATCACACACAGACACACACACAGACACAGACACAGACACACACACACACACACACACACACACACACTTAAAGTAGAGACTCAACAATCTCAGCAGAAGCCAAAGCAAGTCCTTCAGAAAGTAGAGACGGTAAACTATTGCACATTCAAACTGGGGGGTAATACTCACTAAAAAAAAAAAAAAAAAAAAAAAAAAGACATGGCAAGACCCTAAATTCATATTCTAAGTGACAGTCACTATGCGGCACTCTGGAAAGGGCAAAACTATAGAGATGGTAGCCGGGTCCTGGGCTGACAGAGCGCGGGGGTACGCAGTGTGAGAGCCTGTCAGCCGCCAGCAGAGCCCAGGCAGACAATGGGCCTCAGTGGGTGTGGGGTCCCAGGCTGTGAGAAGGGCGGCCAGCACTGGAGTGGGTCCTCAGCAGTGGGGGCCGTTCTGTTGGGGGCCTTCTACACACTCTAACATGAAGCACAGGGGTCTACGCAAGAGTTTTATTTTATAAGAGAGAAGGGCGTGGCAGGCTACACCTGGGTGTACAGTTCCACCCAGCACAGCGGATGGGGATCACTGACAGACACTGTTGTTTTGCACAAAAATCTTCTCCTCCTCTTCTAGGGCTCCTGAGATTCTAGTTTATGAATACCTTCCTGTGTAATCTGTCAACCGTACGGCCCCAAGCCTTTGGAGTCCACACTGCATGTGCTGCCACACAAGTTACACACCGAGCTGACATGTAATCTGCCAGGTCCCGGCCTTCCAGACTGAAGCTCGTGTTATTAGTTTGGCTGCAGCTCTGAGTCTGCATGAAAAGGTGAATCCGCTTACTGTCTCGCAAACACTGCGACTCCCCTCTCCGTGACCCTCCAAACAATAAGCGGCCACGATGGCTTCAACCCTACAGAGAGCCTTCGGGCAGGACAGAAGACTTTTGATGAATGTTGCTGGGACAATAAAACAGTCCTTGAGGTCTCAATACAATAGACTCTGTACATGGGAAATATATTAAAATCGGGAGACACAGACCTTCTGAAGTCAAATTTGCTGCTTCTACTTATTCTGTCACGGTGTTTTCCCTGAGTACAAGGCCCTGATGCCCGCCTTCTCTTCCTGACTACAATACCCTACGTGGTCCTCTTGAAACCACAAGCCCTGCGATTTTGTTCCCTGCTCACAGCTGGCGGTCGGCACCTGGCAGAGCTGCTGGACCAGGGTCTCCACTTGCAGCGAGGCGTGAAGAGGAGGGGGCCGAGCAGAGAACTGAAGGCCGGGTCCTTTCTGGGTGTCCCCTCACTCGGCTCAGCTGCTCTTCAACCTCATCATCTTCCCCACAGGCTCTCACACTGTGCCGCCTTTGCTTCCTTTGCCACATCCAGGACTAGGACAGGAACCCCCAAGAGCAAAGGGGCTGGGTGAATGCAGGCCAGGCCCGTGTGAGCTCTCCCCTGCTGTGGTCTCTCAATAATGCTCTGGTAAGATCTGCTCAGTCACTAAAACTTTCCTTCCTTCTAACAAAGAGTGAGCGGGAGTAGTTGGGGCACGCCTACCATCACAGCTCAAGGGAGATGGGTGGAAGGATCAAGGTCAGCCTGGACTACACAGTAAGACCCTGTTCAGAGATGACAGCGCAGGAGGAGGGTCAAGGGGTCATACAACATGTTCAGAGAGGACCAACTCTCCACTAGCCATGAAACCTCCAGGAAGGACACAGGAAGTCACTGTTTTCCCTAAACGTATCCTCCTGATTGGATATAAGCTCACACATTAACTCAGTGCTTTGGAAACAAAACCAAAGCATGCTTTTAACAACATAGAATGAAGCCCAATCCTACGGCTCTTATTTTGAAACAATCACATAAAGAACCTCACATATAGACAAAATTGTTCCAAAGACATTTTAGACCCAAAGTTTTCTAAACTAATAAAGCATCCTCCCCTGCATCCTCATGAGACAGGTAGCTGAGGAGAAACGTCACACCCATTATTACAGCGGAGGAATCAACACCCAGAGCTGTCACTGACAGTGACATCAAAGAGGCCTAGGGCCAGCTTGGCAGAAGTAGATGACAACCCCCTACTGGAGGCTTGCTGATTCCAAGCTTCTGAGCCCCTGTCATGACTGTGTGTCATGGAGTCTTCCACAGGTGGGAGAACTGGAGAACACCAGCGCTCTCCTAGCTAAAAAGTCCAATGACCCAAGTTGCCAGCAAAGGCCTGAGATCAGTCTCAGAAAGCCACCTAGGAAACATGGGATGTTATGCAGAAGGGGCAGCCCGGAAACAAAGCAGCTGAGGCTTTAGACTCTAGGAGAATTCTCGTGTGTAACCTACGAGAATTCTCGTGTGTAACCTTCAGAGCCTTTCTCTGAAGGGCTATGACACGGCAATGTAAAAGAATGAGCTGGATGTGCATTTTGACTGATGTGTCTGACAAGCATGTTCAACGTCATGTGGATCACAGCTATGATACAGGAAAGAGACCACACCAAACTCTGTGAGTAAGAAGATCCAGGCACAATGGTGCACACCTTTAATCCCAACACTTGGGAGGCAGAAGTAGGTGGATCTCTGTGAGTCTTCAGCCAGCCTGGAACACACAGTGAAACCCAGTCTCAAAGACTGTGGCGCATCTCTGCATGCAGGCAGGACAAAAATACTGTCCTACCCCATGCATGGGCTGTCACTGTGACATAATTTATAAAAATCAGAGCTACTGCTCACAACACACTCAGCACAGCACTGGTCTGAGCAACTCTAGGAGGACCTCACATTCAACTCTGCCAGGATTATCAGATTAGGAGAGCCCTTCACTAACTAACCTAATGGGAGCCACTGCTCAGATGGTGTGGGGTTATCCCAGCAATCAAAGCACTTGGGAGGCTGAGGCAGGAGAATGACTGTGAGTTCCAAGCCAGTCTTGCCTACAAATACACACACACACACACACACACACACACACACACACACACATACACACTTTCTGTGATTTTTTTTTTTTTAATAGAATAATGGCTGCCCATACACAGCACAGCCCTTTACACTTCTTTATGACACCCAGCAGGACAAATCCAATGCAAGCAGAATTTTATATACCCATCCAAAGGAGATCTTCAAAGGCCAAATGTTCCTGTGCACAACCTTTACCACATCAACGAACAAACATCTCGTAAATTTTCTCCACTTAAAAGTCCAAAAATCTATGTTCACTGTAGCCATAGCGAGCAAGCCGTTCCCCATAAATACAGGCTGCACACACAGAGGAGCCAGCTGAGGAGCAGCCAGCCCACAGGCAGGTGTGACCCCAGAGCAAGGGTCCCAACGCCTCTGGGTTGCAGCTACTGTAATGCAAATAATGGTTCATGGCAGTTTCAACCTTGCAGGCCACAGATTCTCCCAAGCTGCCCCCTCTTCAGTACAGAGGGCAGAGCCTGTGGAGGCTGGCCTTCTGTGTCTCTGCTCAATGGGACTTCTCATTTCAGCACTGTGACAGAGGGCAGTGTATAGTTGGTCAGCTAGGGTAGATTCTGGTCTGGTTTCCCTGTCACTGAGGACCCAAAGCAGCCATTCCAGTGAGAGGAGATATAGATGAGAAGGCCTCCTCAGCTCTGGGAGGCATGCTCGTTCCTCAAGGCTCTGCGTGGTTCTCGTCTGTTGTAGAAGGGCTAGGGAGACACTCCAGTAAGAGGAGGTTACGCCTCTCTCTTGTTTCCTGGCAATGCAGTGTGACTCCCACATGTGTTTCTGCAGCCTAGCCCTGACTTCCAGGTTTCCAGGCCCACTACCCACTTCCCATCTCTCCTGGCGTATTTCCTCACATTTGCACTTGCCACAGCAACCCAGCCTGTCTTGAGACCTGCTCTCCCTGTGCTGCCCCGCTCCAAGCCAGTTCTTAGTTTCCAGCACTTGGCTGTCAGCAGATTCTGGGGCTCCACCCTCAAGACAGTAGAATCTGAGCATCTCACCTTTGTCTCATGGCAGCTACTCTTGCCCACTGTACCTGTCTTTCTTGTGTTGAAGACCACAGGGCTCCCACAGGTACTCCAAATCATCAGACACACTGGCAGGCCATAAAATCAAATCCCCCCAAGCCCTCCTTGTCCCCACCACAGCACAATTCCGTCTCTCAGGTAATCTCCCTGTCTGTGCCCTTACGAGCTCATCTTTCCTTTCTATCACTCAAGACACCAGACTGATGTCCTCAACCTCGAGGGCTCATTGCCACTTGCCTTGCACTTGCCATTCCCAGGGTCTGTTAACATTCTTTCCCCAAACAGCTCCCATTTACACATCATCTGTGCAGTCAACCTCTCGGCTCAAGTGTCACCAACCTCAGGGAAGCAGCTCCCTCAGCGCCCTATCTAAAACAGGGTCCAAGGGTCAGGATGCGGTTCAATGACAGTGCACATGCCAAACATGGGCACAGCCCCAATTTCATCCCCAGGACCACAAAATCTTGTAAATATTTTAAAGTGTAAAAATAAAACACAAAAACATTTTTGAATGTTTAAAATAAAAACAAGTAAAATATATAAATAAAAAGAGCTATTCCCAAACCCTTTAACTTACAACTTTTGGAAGATGAGCTCTAAAGATTCCTGGTCTGGACTCTCGAGCTAGAGAGAGATGGGTACTACTGCCTCCCACCCTGAAGACTGGAGACAGTAAGCACACTGGAAGATTATTTCAGAGCCCGCCCACCAGAAACAAAGCACAGCGCCTGCAAGTGAGACCAACACGCCATGTCTCTAAAGGTCAAGCATGGTAATGAGCCTGAGTCTATTACAAAGCCTTGAGGTTGACTATAAACTCTTCGACTCTTCGAACTGACTTACAATAATTAGTCTTCCAACACAGCTGGTGGGCAAGGCAAGCTTGAGGGAGCCAATGAATGCTTTTAAAACAGAGAAGGCTCAAGGTCACATTCCAATTAAAAAGTACTTTCTGAGCCAGGCCTACTAGTGGAACAGGACTGTAATGCCAGGCAACTTAGGAGGCTGAGGTACGAGGGTAGAGGGTAGATAGTTCAAGACCTGCCTGGGTAGCTTAGTGACAACCTATCTCAAAATAATGTTACCCTTTCCCCCACAAAAAATAGCACTGGGGATGCAGCTCCACAGCAGAGCATGCATGAGATCCCAGCACTAGAGAAAGCAAAGCCTGCCAACTGTATACAACAGTTCAAAGTATCACAGAGCAGGCAGAGTGGGGCACTACGGCATCTATCCAGAAGGGTGTGTGCAGTAGCTAGCAGGCCAGGGTTGATGATTTAAATGGCTCACAGGTGTGAGAAAAGGAAGACGGGAACAGGTGATGTTTGCCTCACTGGGCACAAGGACATCCCCGAGACACAGGAACACATTCAGGGGTGAGAGGGTAAATCCCTGAGGAAGGGTGGGACATGTGGAGTCTATGGTGTTCGTGAAAACCAGGTTGGCAGGAGGTCCAGCCAGCCAAAAGAGCCAAAGAGCCTCCTGGAGCCGCAGAGTAGACAAGGCATTCTGTGGCAAAAGCTGAAGGTGTTACTAATGGTTAGCACAGGAACGGCAGGACAAGGGAAGGCAAAGCCAGACTCCTGATGAATGGAAATAGCGGCATCCAGTAAAAGACCAGGAAGAGGCCAGCAAGTCTCCAGGAAAGCCAAGGACAGGTCAGGTGTCACAGAGAGAACCCTAGGATGGAGAAGGGGTAGAGAGAGGGGTGCAAAGGCCAAGAGAAGACACGAAGCCGCCTGCCAGACTCACTGTATCCTCGGCTGGTGTGGAGGAAGATTCGCCAAGTGAGGACGGAGAGAGGAGGGCATTCTTCAGGGAAGAGCACCACAGGGACAAGAATGGAGGAGAGAGGACAGAGAGGACAGGGAAGAATCCGGGAGCTAACGATGAGCATGGAGCATATGTGCTGGTGAAGGCGGCCACCTTGTGCCCTTGAAGGAGGGAGAAGCCCTGGGCTTTCCAGAAAACACCATGCCCAGTGAGCGGGCTGCACACAGCAGGCCTTGCTCAGCACTTGCAAGCAGGAGGCTGTGGAGGAGAGAGGCAGACCCCCCAGCTGACGTAATACACCAGGGAAACCCTCATGCCAAAGAGTCTGCAAAGGGAAGTAAGCGAGGACCAGCCGTAAGGGGGGAAGGCTGGAGGGGCAGATGCTGCTGCTCAGTGAGCAGTGACAGCTCGGCATCTCTCTGCTAAAGGATCTACTCTCCATCTTCCTGGCCATGGGCGACGTTAACAAATTTAAGCAAGATATGATCAGATCTGCATTTCTGAAAGCTGTATCGATGTGGAGAAAAAGACAGGCCTTAGACCGGAAGACTCGTTAGGAGGCTATTAGTCTGCCAGGGGAAAACAAGCCCACCTCAGAGGGACAGGGTGGGAGGGGCCCGTGGCAGTCACAGCCTCTCCAGCTGCTCAACTGTGTAAATGAGACTACCACTCAATGACCTGGCAGGGAGAGAGAGAGAGATGAGGGCAAGGACAGTCACACAAGGGCATGGACGGCACAACAGAAAGAATGCCCAAGTGCCACAGCTGGATAAATAGCACTGCACGCACACAACAGTTCTCATCAGCCCAGGGCACAGCTCACACAGACCTTGAGCTGTCCTTCCCCAAAGGAGGGTGGCACTAGTTACAAGGTGATTCACCCTGCCCAGCTTCTCTGCCCACAGCCAGCACATAGGACAGAAGGCTGAGGCTCAGCGGGGGAAAGGACTGCATACTCCGCACACGGCCTTCTGGGCCACATGCGTCTCTCCTCAGTCACACTTGGTCAGTCTCTGCAAGTGGAGGGAACCTCAGTGCGCCTGGGGTCAGAGTTTCTGGGGAGGCACAGTTTTAAGTGCCACAGAACCTGGCAGGGCGAGCTGATCTTCAAAAGGGTCAAAAGATGAAATGACATTAGGAAATTGTCCCAGTCTCCTCCCTTGCTGGATGGCTGAAGGGACTGCTGAAGACACCTTGGAAATCTGAATGGAGCTGGTACTCCTGCTGGAAATTCAGGAGGGATGAACTGGGGCCCGCAATGGCCCCATCAGTACTCAAAGGACACGGGCCTCATTAAGTTGGAGCACGACCTTTCTTGAGTGGATTATCTACTCAGCAAAGGTGAGCATGCTAGTCTTTGTACATAAAAATTAAAAAATGCTAAGACCTTCAAAATAACAGAAAGAACCCACCCTGGTGGTCATTAGTACTTCCACCAGGGCTGTAAAACCCGCCACCTCTCTCGGCACAGAACAAAGCCTGTAAGACCTAGCACTGGCACCGGGGCTGGGGGAGATATATTTTAAATATCTCTTTAAATATCAAATTAGACAACCCATTTTAAATAGTGAATATTTACTTTTATTATTATACATAATGAGAATCTTCTTATGAGAAAGCGGACACCCCACGGGGAGGTGGGGAAACACAAGCCATGAGGGTGACTACAGTCACTAACAGCTTCTGTTTAAAAGGTATACTTGACACTGTGAAAATGGAGATTTTTAGGAAGTATTTTATTACCACATAATTACTTTTTAAGGCAATCTTGGGACGACTGTCTAGTTCAGTAACTCTGTTTCTAGAGCAAGGCTTTCTGAGACCCTTTTGCTTCTGAGGTGGCTGCCCAGGTCTCCAGGTAAGGGCTTCAAAGGACCAGTGAGCAAGGGCCAAAGCCATCTGCGCACGATGCACTGACAATGCCTGAAAGGGCCTGAAATGACAGAAAACGAGGGGCGCCTGGAAACCATAATGCAACTTTGTTTCAGCACAATTCAAGGCTTTTACTTTGCGAGCGAGCGAGCTCTTCCCGACTAATGGAGTCCATATTCTGTGTTCATCTTGTCATCTTGCTGACAGCAAGTGTTCCTTCTAGACAGGGCCATCCTTCAGAGGGCAGATTTTCTTTACCAAAGGAAGGGACAGATGAAGCAGTCTGGGAGGCAACCCTCCACCTTAAAATTCCAGTTTCCAGTTTTGACCCCCTCTGTGGCGCACAGACGCCTGCCAGCAAAACTTACTCCCTCGCTCCGCCCCTAATTTTCAACTACTTAGCCTAAGACTGCAGGCGCAAAATACATCTTTCTGGAAGAAAGACACCGTCTAAGTGTAATAAATAAAAGATGGTGTTAACGCCGCTGAGGAGTTGGTCTCTTAATAAGTATCAGTTCAGACTAATTACTCCCATAAATCAACATGGAGATGAAAAGTTATTAGGGAATTTCAGGTTGCCCACCACAAGCCCCCCCTCATGGAGAACTGGCCCTACCTTCCAAGTGCAAGGCCAATGACTGCACAGATGTTTTTAAGAAGAAGAAAAGAGGAAGTTACCTTCCAGTTCACATTTTTCTCCTAGGGATAAGGTTTTGGGAGTAACAGCACTGTCAATGAAGATTTAAGTTTGACTTGAGCCCAGTAAGCTTAATGCCACTTGCTTTTTTGATGAGCAAGCTGGTTAATAATTAAACACATGAAGATGATCTATTCAGGATGGATTTAAAGCATGGCCATAAAAACCCTTAAGCACGCGGCTGACATTTTGTTGTGCCGTAAAGCACAGCCTGCTGACGGTCCCGAGGCGATGAGCAGTGGGAAGGTGGTCCCTGCTGACGGTGGATGGGATCCACCGAATGGGAGGCTGCTCTCAATTTCACCCATTTTACATCACACTACACATGCACACACATACATGTGCGCACCTGATCTGTTCTCTCCACACAAAAGACGGTATCTATCCACAAGCTTGGAGTACTCAAGCTCCCCATCCAAGGCACTGACGCTGCTGCTCCTGACATCTCGATGGCTTAGTGCCAGAAGCAGGCAAGGAGGCGTCGAGTCCACTACCAGCGGACGCCTCACCCCGTGAGGCACTCTGCAAGCATCCCAGCTACCACTATGGTATGAAGGGGCGGGGAGGCTTGAGTCCTAGACAAAGACCCAAACGGACCCAACACTATTTACCAGAGAGTTGATGGGAGAGAGAAAAAAGACAGAGCCCCGAGAGAGCAGACACAGGTTACAGCGCCAGGAAGGGTGTAAGTAGAGGTCAGGCCCTGAAGCCGTCCACTCTCGGGAGGTGCCTGGCCTGAAGGAGCTTCTACTCTGCCCTCATTCGTAAAAGAGCAGGAGTCTCGGCAAACCCCACGCACCTTCGTCTTCCCATCACCCTGTCTCTTCTGCGTGCTTAATCAGGACAGAGACATGTGGTCCCCAGAACAAGGTCGTAGGAATTGGTGCATATTTGTGTGTGGGGGTGTGTTCTTACACATATATGTATGTGTATATATGTGTGTTATCGTGTGTATACATGTGTGTGCATGTGTGCACGTATGTGTGCACATGCATATATGTATTGTGTATGTGTGTGCATGCATATATGTGCACATGTGTGTGCTTACGTGTGTGTGCGTGTGGCGTGTGTGCGCGTGAGTGTACGTGCGTGTGCATGTGTGCGCGTGTGTGTGTGCATGTGTGTGGTGTGTGCGTGTGCGTGTGGGTGTGCGTGTGTGTGTGTTGACCACTGACCTCCATCACATCACACTCCAGCCCTTTGGGTTTGGGTCTGGTTTACTTTGTTGATGTGTTTTCTTAAGAGGCACTGCCACTTGATCTGGAACTCATAATCTCCCTGCCTTATTTCCGGAGTGCTTAGATAACAGGTGTGAGTCACCACGTCCAGTTACAGACGTTATATATGCTATAGAACATGTTTAGACTGAACATATCATTTAGGATTCCCAGGGTTATGACCAGTACTGGAGTCTACACCATCATCTTCAGCTGCAGTAAAGTCTGAGGATCCCCAATGACAAGTCCTTTCATCAGCTCACAAGGGTAATTCAGTACGAGGAATCCCAGAAACCAGTCATTATTCTCAACAGCACAGAGGACACCCGTTCAAACTCAAGCTTCTCCCCCTTCACCCAATGAGCCTACTACGGGGCCTCTCGTTTCCTTGTCTCAGCACTCAGCTTAAAGCAAACAAACCAAGCAACTAAACACCCCAGCTGGGCTTGGTGGCACCATCCACAATCCCAGCACTAAGGGGCTAAAGCAGAAGGATATCCGCTCACGCCAGACCAGCCTGGATGGCACAGTGAGCAAGACCTCATCTCCAAGAGGTGAGGGCTCTCTGTGCTAACCATGAACGGCTGGCACTCACCAGGCCTGTCAGAGCCCCACATGTCCAGGGATGTGTCTTCTAGAGTGAGGACACTTGTACACCAAACTTCTGGACCATCCCCCTGGCAGCCAGTCATGTTGGCTGAAAAGGTGTCACCTTCTTAGCACTGCCATCAATTCAAGGGTCAGCAACCCAAGGTCACACACACTTAACTGAAAGGGGAAGAACACGGGTGTCTCCTTGGTCCACACAGCAGGGGACAGCGGTGGGGAAGCTTGAGGCTTCCGGCCTCAATCCAAGGAAGGACGTCCCACCCAGGCGGGTGTGCTGGCCTGACCCTTGCACTAGCCAGGCCGGCCTTCCACTCTGTGCCACGCCTCCTGCCCACCGCACCCCAAGGAGAAGCAGCCCGGCTCACCAGTGGCCATGCCTGAAACAATCCCACCCACTTCCATCCTGTTGTCACTGGACCTTTGTAACCAGCTTCAGTGACAGTCCCCATGCTCTGGGATGCTTTGTCCCAACACACTCTTGTCTGGACCATCTCATCTGGCCCTCCACTCCCTCAATGTAAAGGATGGGTGTGGGCGAAGGGAGAGCCGCCGAGTGCAACCAACAGGACTTGGGTTGAATTTTCCTGGGTCCCAACACACGGATGTTGACCAGTGTGCCGAGTCACAGGCAAGGCAGAGCAGGGCGCCGGGATGAAGAACTCCAGACAACCCCATGGAAGCCACGGACTTCGTGTGTTCACTTTCAGTATCTGGTTTCTGGTCTCTTCTTCCAAAGGAGCCAGAGACCATTACAGAAAGTCAAAGACATCCCTCAATGAAGGTAGATCCTGGAATCCCCTAAGTTGAAAACACGCTTAAGTAAAAACGCATTCAATCTACTTCACCTTTCTGAATATCACAGCTGACCTCAACGTGCTTCAGACTTCCGTCATCCCAGAGGTACGTTGAACCATCGAGCACAAAACCTATTTTATCATAATCTGCTAGTCAAATATTTACGGAGTCCGTAATCCCAGCACTCAGGAAGTAGCAGGATCATCTCGAGTCTGAGGTCAGCCTGAACTACACGAGCTCTCATCTAAAAAAGAGAGGGCTAGCGAGATTGCCCAGCAGGCACATTCAACCCCAGCACCCACGTAGCGGAGAGAGGAAGGACCCCTGCGTGTTGTCTTCTGACACATTACTGTGACCCACAGACCCCCCCAACACAGAATAAATAAATGCAAAATAAGTTAAACAAAAGCACATGCTGAAGAGCTTACAGGCATGCACACACACATGCCACAGGGATGGACGCCCTGCACATATGACAGGATGCAAACACAGGAAACACTGCAGAGTTACGGTCAGAACCGGAGGCTACAGTCACTGTGATGTAGTCACGGAGAAGATCACATGACACCGTTACCCTGGAAAAGGATCAGAATTTGAAATCCCAAATAGCTTCTACCAAAGTTCATCACCCTCTCGCCAGCACGAGGTGGGCTCCGGGCATGTGGGGCGGCTTCCTGAAACTAGGATCCACAGTAAGCACATATTTTTATTTCACAACTTTTGTGTTTGTTGTCTGTTGTGCGTTTGTACACGAGTGTGCTGGGCGTGGGGCTGTTAAGATGACAGGTTCTCTCCTTTGATAATGTGGGTCTCAGGGACTGAACCCAGGTCATCGGTCTTGGTAGCAAGTGCCACCATACCCCTGAGCCATCTCCACAGCCCAGCGTTAGGCTTCCTGAAGTTGTTTCTGACTTAACGGGCCAGCCTTTGCTTCCGTGGGCACAGAGTCGTCTTATGCATCCTGAACCTGCAGCTCTGAGGCTTTCCCAAGAGTGTGTGAGCATAATGGCTAAGCGTGAGGAACTACTGGGGTCAGAATTCAGATGTGCCACTTCCCAACGGCAGAGAATCGCGTGACTCTCCACCCCAACCTGTAAGCACCTGCTGTGGGCTACATGTAGGTGATATTGGGGTGATCACACCAGCCAGATAAAGTCCACCTCCACAGCCTAGCTTCACCCTTTCCTGCCCAGCGCTTACCGCTGCCTGCCACCATCTTGCTGCTAGTGCGATGAGCTCTATAGGCCTCCAGTGCCCACGACGGTGACTCAAAACATGCCACAAAGGAAGCAACAGGATGGGCATGGTCCCTGTTGCCTCTTGGCCCTTACATTTGGCGAAGGGAAGCATACAAACATACATACACACACACACCTACATACACAAGTATGTGTGTGAATGTATGCATAAGTGTATGTGTAGACACTATAACATGCATGTACTGTGCATACATATGCGTACGATGTGCATCTTCTTATTCACGTGTGCACGCTTGCATGTATAAAGTGCACCTTAGAATGTACACAGAAAGTGTATGTGCTACACAGGAAGTGTGCATGGGACTCCTGGGCTGTAGCTAGCTGGCTGCCCCGGGGGGATGGGGGCTGACGAGGAGGGGATTCGGGCAGATTGCATGCACTGACTCCACATGCATGCATTAGGCGCCTGGTGCATGCGGGCCTCGGGCGGGCAGCATCCTGCCCTCAGGGCGCGTCCCTTCCGGCGCCGGGCGCTGAGTGACAGCTCCCGGGCCGGCGGCCCGCTTACCTCGGAACTTGAGCTCGTGCTGTGGCTCGAGGCTCAGGACCTGCTCCACCTTCGCCATGGTCCTCCCCGTCGGGGGCGGCGGCGCGGGCGGGGGGCGGCGGCCTGGGCGGCGGGGCGCAGGGGCGGAGGGCGAGGCCGCGGTGCCCGGCGAGTTTACGGCACGCACGCACGTAGGCACGCACGCCCCGACGCACGCACGCACGTAGGCACGCACGCTGCAGCGGCCCGGCCCCGGCACTGGCCAGAGGCTCCGGCGGCGGCAAAAGAGAAACTGCGCGTGCGCGTAGCTCTCTGGGGCGCTGAGCAGGCTCGGCCGGGACGGCAGGGGGCGGAGCTTCCGCGGCAGGGGGCGTGGTCTCGCGCAGCTTGGGAGGAGGGGCGGTCTCCAGCGAGACTGTTTAGTTAGCGCCTGCGGGGAGAACTGTTGTTAAGTGCTTTACTTAATAATAATAATTAACAAGAATAAACTTCCACTTTCTTCCCGCACGTGTGGTGCCAAGCTCTACTGAGCCTGAATATAATAAAGTACTTATTATTCTTACAAACACAATGTTTATGGGTTACTGATATGTGCTAGGCCTTGTGACAGTTCATAAATAACAATTATAAATATAATAAACAGGCAATTATTGTTTGCTTATTTCGTGCCACTCTGCTGAATGCTTTCAGTAACTGTCATAAATAAAAGCCATTCTGCATTCTGTGTTTACCAAAGCGAAAAGGACTGCACTGAACCATTTGCTAATAGATACCATTATTTGTTTATGCAAGAGATATTTAGAAATACAATAACCAGAAAACTACTCGCCTCACACTTTACTAGGACCTTGTGGAGAGAATAAATTGGTTACACATAATTCACACGGTTAAATAAATCACATGATGGAAAGTATCTGGGAGTCTAGATATGTCTGATGCCCCAAATAGGCATTCTATCCTCTTACCAGCATGTGACTAATATTTCATTGTGTAACATATACTATGTGAAATAGATCTTAATAGCCTTCTCATCAGACAGACATATATGAAGTAAGCATGGCCAACTGTTCACCATGGTCAACCTCGTATGGCAGGAATAATATCCATGTCTCTCAAGCATTTCTCACTTTCTGTGTGCTTGGATTTACTTTCATTATAAAGGCTTTTGGGGGTGATCTCTGTCTTTTAGCTTGTGTATCTAGTCCATTTATACTTATTATATTTGCTGGTGCACCTGGGTCTATTTTGCCAGCTTGCATTGTCCCTCCTGTTTGGTTTACCATTTTCTTTTTGTCTTGCTTCTTCAGGGTTGTTTTCCCTCAGTCTCTTCTGTTGCTATTAATCCCATGCTTATTTTAACTCTTAACACATGTACTGATTCTATGAAAGTCTAGCTTTTATGATAGCTTTTGTCTGCTTTCTCGAAGTAGTTCACCCTAGACACCCAGTCCTCAATTCTGTGCCTTAATGATTACTAATTAATTATATGCCTTCGAAGGCATGTAATTCCCTCAATCTGTTCTGTGTTTTGCACACTCTTGCTTTGCATTTGGGTTTTCTAAATTGGTTAATTGGGTATTTTCCATCAAGCACAAAGATTTTCAGTCAATGTTTTTTCTTAATTTTACTTTTTGTTGCTGTTTGCCTGTTTTGCTTTGATTTTGAGACAGGGCCTCATATCCCAATCTTTCCTTGAACTCACTATGCAGCTGAGGACAGCATCCATTCTCTGGCCACCTGAGCTCAGGAGGTGTTAGTCATCACATCCCTTTCATGCAGGGCTAGAGTCCAAGACTACAAGCTAGACAAGCCCTCCACCAGTGCACGATCTCCCTGACGTCTAATTTTATTTTATTTTTAAAGCGTGGTTTTACTACACAGCACAGGCTAGCCTGGAACTCACTATGTAGAGACCAGGCTGGCCCTACGTCACAACATCATCACCATCATCATCATCATCATCATCATCATCACCATCATCATCATCATCATCACCATCTTCATCATCACCATCATCATCATCACCATCATCATCACCATCATCATCACCATCATCATCATCATCATCACCATCATCATCATCACCATCATCACCATCATCATCACCATCATCACCATCATCACCATCATCACCATCTTCATCATCATCATCACCATCATCATCATCATCACCATCATCATCATCACCATCATCATCATCACCATCATCACCATCATCATCATCACCATCATCATCACTATATATATACATCATAACATCATCACCATCATCACTCATCATCATCACCATCATCATCATCACCATCATCATCATCATCACCATCATCATCACCATCATCATCATCACCATCATCACCATCATCATCACCATCATCACCATCTTCATCATCATCACCATCATCATCATCATCACCATCATCATCATCACCATCATCATCACCATCATCATCACCATCATCACCATCATCATCACCATCATCATCATCATCATCACCATCATCATCATCACCATCATCACCATCATCATCACCATCATCATCATCATCATCACCATCACCATCATCATCATCATCACCATCTTCATCATCATCACCATCATCACCATCATCATCATCATCACCATCATCATCATCATCACCACCATCATCATCATCATCATCACCATCATCATCACCATCATCATCATCACCATCATCATCATCACCATCATCATCATCACCATCATCACCATTATCATCATCACCATCATCACCATCGTCATCACCATCATCATCGTCATCATCACCATCATCACCATCACCATCATCATCATCATCACCATCATCATCACCATTATCATCATCATCATCACCATCATCATCATCACCATCTTCATCATCACCATCTTCATCATCATCACCATCATCATCACCATCATCATCATCATCACCATCATCACCATCGTCATCACCATCATCATCATCACCATTATCACCATCATCATCATCACCATCATCATCATTGTTGATGTTGTTATTGTTGTAAATTACACCAAACTCAGAGCTGCCTGTGTGCATTTTAAAGAGTGTGGGCCCCGTAGGACTGACCACTTTCGTGTCACCTGTAGCCATCTAGCTCAACCATCCCCAAACTTAAATCCTGCAAAGGCGGAAGTCATTGCCTCTTAAACAGTAAGTCTGCCCTTCCCCAGCCCCAGCCCTTGGCATTTGTTGTTCCAGGTTCCGTCTCTGAATTTGAATATTCTGGTACCTGTGAAAGAGGCATCACAGTGAGTCCTTTGTGACTGGGTTACTCAGCACTGGGATAGAAGTGGGGAGGGGGTGTGGTAAGGGAAGAGCCCTCCACCTCCCCGGGACATAATTTTCCCTTCTTGCTGACTAAAAGTCAAGATCCTCAGCACCACTGATTGTCACTGAAGCCCACAGCTCTCGCCACAGAGGACTAAGAGAGGTGACTATTCTGAACCCAACTGGCATGATCATGGCTGGGAACACGGGTTTTACTCTCCCCAAATGCCATGTCCCAGCGAAGTAGTAACCCCACGAATTGTTTATAGCAACAGAAGTCACAAAATCACATTTTCAGTTAGGTGGGGGCTTCAGGTAGGTGGGGTTAGCAGACAGGGTGGAGCTTTGCTTTAGGCCACAGATGCAGAGTTCTTAGCCCTTTGAGGGACAGAAACTAGGAGTTGGTTCATATGCTCCAAAGGATTTACGTAATGATCACAGAAGCTATTAGGTTGGGCAATAGATGAGGGCAATCGATGGCTGTCAGGGGCACAGAGATGCCCTGTGGTGATTTGGCTCTAGACGTGCAACATTCCAACCCCTCCACAGGGTTGTGGTTCTGCCCTGTCCACCAACAGCTTGAAGACACAGCTTCTGTTCAAGAATTCTTGCTCGCCTGATGAAGCCAAAACGCCTGGAGGCTTCGTGTGTGTCTCCCCGAAGGCATCTCAGACAAGGGTTCGAAAACAACTGGCAACTGTGAGTTTCACCTTATCAGCACCCTCTGTCATCCCTAAAATGGACCAGCGCACCTCAGACAGCCAGCCCTCTTACACTCCACTGACAAAACACAACCCCTTAAGTAACCCAGCTTGAATACTGTTTTTTTTTTATTTAACTTCAAACTCTACTTAATCTTTAAACTTTGTTTAAAAAAAAAAAAAGCTTCCTTTGAAGGATGCAGTTGAAAGACACAGGATCATGTGTGGAGCCATTGTGAAGTCACCCAAACGTTGACAAACGTGGTGGGGGGCGTGCTCAATGCTAGCACTCAGGATGCAGAGGCACACGGACCTCTGTGAGTTCAAGGCCTGCCTGGTCTACGTGGTGAGTTCTAGGCCACCCCAGAGAAGCCCACACCCATGACTCGGGTGACTCTGTCTAAATACTTAATAAACCTACTCAGTTTGCCTCTAGTCTGGCTCATCCTGAAATTCTTTTCTGTGCCATCATCAAGCATATGGCTTCACCTGAGCAGAGGTCTCTAAGGAGGGAGGAAGCTCTGCAGATTGTTGGCAGCAGTGTTGGACTGTGTCTCCCTGCCACCACTGTTGACAGCGTGATGTCCCCCAGGGCTCATCTATTGTGTAGCGTGTGTGACAATATCGCTTTCAAATGCCACCGCGGCCCATCCTCTCGCTCTTAACACCTGGAGTTCTGGTTGGCATTTTTGTTCACGATGTTTTGGAAACTGCAAGTTGTTTTGCAACCGTGGCTTGCAAAAGGAATCCAGCACTTTGTTACCAGGGTCTGGAAAGAAAGGAACAGGATGTGCTGGGATGACTTCTGCTGCTCAGAAACTTCTATTTGGCTTTGCTAAAACGCTTGCACCCATATCTGTGCACGGAGTCGCAAGCATTAGCAAAATGCATTTATTACTGGGGATTGTTCTACAGAGATTGATGAAGGAAGGGAGGAGGGGAGCGGGAGGGGCAGGGAGCCAGTGAAATAGTTCCATCTTTTCATACCAGCCTTCATGTCTTCATGATGAGATTACATCAGCAGCAGCAGCATCATCCATTGGACTTGGTCTCCTGTGTAACTCAGTCGAGTGGCTTCCAATCCGTGGCCCACCCGCCTCAGCCCCCTGAGAGCCAGCCACACTGTGGCCAGGAACTACTTTGCCACCTTCAAGTCCATGCAGCTACTTGCTTTGCTTTTCTTCCCACTGTCTTTGGGGCAGGGGGTTCTTGCATGCTAAGGTCATGTGACTTACAGCCCCAACCCTCTGGATCCCCCCTGACCTTCTTCATGTCCCACATTACAGTAGATCTAGACCTTCCTTTGGGTCATTTGTTAACCCTTAGGCTCCCAGTGAGCCTTTCAAGGAGTCTTTCATTGGCCACTGTTTAAGGCTATAGCTATGCTCTATACCTTTATTTGCCTGCGAGGTCATGTGGATTTGCAACAGACCTCATGTCCCGCCCCCCAGACCTCATGCCCCACCCCCAGGCATGATGCCACTCAGCTTTAGTGTTGGCTTCTTTCCCTGGCTTTCTAGGCACTCAGCAGTAACAGTGCCCAGGTCAATGTGGGGAAGGAAAGTTCATACAGAACCACCCCCCCCCCGCAACCTGCCACGAAGACCACTTTGCAAATGGACCCACTGAGCAGGCAGCTATGTAACAAGGGAAGCAGAGCATTGTCCCAGGAGTGCAGTGTCTGCTTAGTCACTGGGAACCACTGCTACAGGGGACAGCCTTCTCACGTGAATGTCCCCTCTTGAGAAGAACCCCCAGATCTGGTGACCAGACTTCCACATCTCCACTCTCTGCCTCTGACCATTCACTGCTGATGACCATATACACGCCTGTGCTCCTGCCCATGCAGCTGTGTTCATGTATGCATCTATACTCATGTTCCAAGCACCTGTGCTCCTGAGTCATGCACCTGAACTCCTGACCATGCACCTGTGCTCCTGACCATGCACCTGAGCTCCTGACCCATCCATGCACCTGTGCTCCTGAGCCATGCACCTGAGCTCCTGACCATGCACCTGTGCTCCTGACCATGCACCTATGCTCCTGACCATGCACCTATGCTCCTGACCATGCACCTATGCTCCTGACCATGCACCTGAGCTCCTGACCCACCCATGCACCTGTGCTCCTGACCATGCACCTGTGCTCCTGAGCCATGCACCTGAGCTCCTGACCATGCACCTGTGCTCCTAACCATGCACCTGTGCTCCTGACTATGCACCTGTGCTCCTGAGCCATGCACCTGAGCTCCTGACTATGCACCTATGCTCCTGACCGTGCACCTGTGCTCCTGACCATGCACCTGTGCTCCTGACTGTGCACATGTGCTCCTGAGCCATGCATCTGTGCTCCTGACTGTGCATCTGTGCTCCTGACTGTACACCTGTGCTCCTGACTATGCATCTGTGCTCCTGACTGTGCATCTGTGCTCCTGACTATGCACCTGTGCTCCTGACTATGCACCTGTGCTCCTGACCATGCACCTGTGCTCCTGAGCCATGCATCTGTGCTCCTGACTATGCATATGTGTTCCTGACTATGCACCTGTGCTCCTGAGCCATGCACCTGAGCTCCTGACCATGCACCTATGCTCCTGACCATGCACCTATGCTCCTGACCATGCACCTGTGCTCCTGACCATGCACCTGTGCTCCTGACCATGCACCTGTGCTCCTGACTGTGCACCTGTGCTCCTGACTGTGCATCTGTGCTCCTGACTGTACACCTGTGCTCCTGACTATGCATCTGTGCTCCTGACTGTGCATCTGTGCTCCTGACTATGCACCTATGCTCCTGACCATGCACCTGTGCTCCTGACCATGCACCTGTGCTCCTGAGCCATGCATCTGTGCTCCTGACTATGCATATGTGTTCCTGACTATGCACCTGTGCTCCTGAGCCATGCATATGTGCTCCTGACTGTGCACCTATGCTCCTGACCATGCACCTGTCTCCTGACCATGCACCTGTGCTCCTGAGCCATGCATCTTTGCTCCTGACCATGCACCTGTGCTCCTGACTATGCACCTGTGCTCCTGACCATGCACCTGTGCTCCTGACTATGCACCTGTGCTCCTGAGCCATGCACCTGTGCTCCTGACTATGCACCTGTGCTCCTGAGCCATGCATATGTGCTCCTGACTGTGCACCTGTGCTACTGAGCCATGCATATGTGCTCCTGACTGTGCACATGTGCTCCTGAGCCATGCATCTGTGCTCCTGACCATGCACCTGTGCTCCTGACTATGCACCTGTGCTCCTGACTGTGCACCTGTGCTCCTGACTATGCACCTGTGCTCCTGAGCCATGCACTTTGCTCCTGACCATGCACCTGTGCTCCTGAGCCATGCACCTGTGCTCCTAAGCCATGCATCTGTGCTCCTGACTGTGCACCTGTGCTCCTGAGCCATGCACCTGTGCTCCTGACTGTGCACCTGTGCTCCTGAGCTGTGAATCTGTGCTCCTGGTTGTTTCTGCTCCTGCCCATGAATTTATGCTCCTGACTATCTGTCTGTGCTCCTGGTCCTCTCTCAGCCACACTAAGTAGATAATCATACATATTTCTTGAGATTTTGATAAATGGTGATGTCCATTTGAGCTGTTACTATGCAATCTAGTTAAATTTTGGGTGTGATTTTCATCTAGGTTGAAAGGGTTGCTTTTCTATGAGAGTCCCATTTCTCTGGATGTGATTCAAGCTGAAAGCACATAGGTTGGAGCATGTCATTTGCTTCCCATAGTTGCCCATGGCCTCAGAAGCAGCTGTCCCTCCCCAGGTTCTCTAGTCCTGGTCCCTTCATCAGTACAGCAGCTGCAGGTGGCACACAGCTTCTGTTGCAGGTGACTATGTCATGCAATTGGCTGTGGTATCAGTACCCAGTGTTGCATGGGAAACCATCTTCCTAGGCACCAGAATAATTCTCATTTGTACCATAAATGCTCCTGCCATGACTTATTTTTAAAACAACATCAATCAAAACAAGTAGAAGTAGATGTGTGTGGTTGGCTTCCATTAGCTGTATGAGTGGCTACTGGTGTTCAGCTCAGCCTGTTCCTGTTCCTAAAGTCACACAGGAATCTGGGGGTATCAAAAGGTGGGACTCCAGGGGACACTGCAATACATAGAGCAGGAGAACTCATGGAGAGAGCTCAGAGAAGCCTAGTGGAGGTGGACAGAGTCCCAAGCAAGAAGTTTTGGCTAGCCAGGATCTTATTGCTTACTATGGGAACACCCTGAGGCTATGGTGTACCACTTTTCCTGAGAAGGTGTGAACAAACATCCATTCATCCTATATAGGCATCCTAAAGAAGCTATTTCACTCTCACACTGGCAATTCTAGCCGATGACCCAGTGAGTTTACTGCATTTATGCACATGAACATAGATAAGGGGTTACTTACAGGGACATGGCTGACTCAAGTCCACCCCGGAATGGGTGACAACTCAAGAAATCTGCATCCCTGGGACTCCTTATCCAAATTTCAGGCAACCCCAAACAAGAGGTTTCTCTCCCTCAGCCCTGTCTCCATGCTTCTATAACCTTGGGGGCCTTGTGGATCATATAACTTTCTGACCTTCCTGAGGCTTGTAAGTTTCATGTGCTTTCTGAGCCTCATATGTTTCCTGAGACTGATGAGACTTCCTTCTCCATCAAGAGGGGACTACTCCAACATGGAGAGGAAAAAACACACAACAGGTTACCTCTGGGATTGTAAGAAACATAGAGAAACCTAGACAACTATAATGCTGGATAAAGGGCCATTGCTAAGCTGACAATGGCGGACCATGAGCAGCAAGGTTTTTCCATGCCCTCACCCCTGCTTTGATGCCTTTCAAATACCTGTCCTGGTGGACCCTGGCAGAGCCCTGACAGCTGCAAAGCCACAGAGAGATAGCAGTTTCTTACCCCCCAGTTTCCTTTCTTTAAACGTGGTAAACACAGGTGTGTTTGGTTTTTAAATTTGAGAGCATGTCTCACTATGGTCTTCTCTTCTCCATCCCCCTGCCCCAACCTCCAGAGTCCTGGGATTATAGGTGTGGACCTGGCATTGCAGTTACTGACTGCCATGTAGCTATACAGCTAAGAACCTCATGTTTCAGCGTCCCGCTTACATTCTTTCTCTCGCACTGGCAAAGGCATGGTGATACTTCTCATTCAAGGGCTCTTGTTGCTTAGTCTGTCATGTTGAGGAAGCCATGGTGGCAGGAATGTGAGACAGCTGACTCTTATCCATAGTGAGGAACCAGGAAGGGATGGATGCAGAGTCTCAGCTTGTAAAATGAAAACACCTGAGAAGAAGCCATTCTGCAAGGACAAACTTGTAAACTCAGTACTGGCGAGAGATGGGAACATTGCAAGTCCAAAGGCCAATTACCTGGACCCAGGCTAGTCCCAGCCTTCTGGAACAGCCACCCCTTGTCCATCTCTGTGTTGGAACTAACATTCCATGACAAACAGATAAAAAGCTTTTGGAACCTAGAAACTTAGCAGACTGCTAGCTTCCAGCAATCCAAAAGCTAAGACATCATCAGATAGCACCGTGGGCCCATAGAGAAGCTTTCCCATCTCCAGTCTAGAAGTTCACTCAGGAAAGTGTCTCCTAGGTGACTCTAGAGTCTGTCCTGTGGACAACATTCCCACCATAGACTCCAGCTGCAAGTTTGGTGGTTCTGTTATTGTTGCTATTTTCTTAATTTACTCTTATTTTTAGGTGTGTGTGTGTGGGGGGGGGAGAGAATCTGTGTGGTTTTGTGCACAGATGTCTGCAGATGCCAGAGTTATCAGACCCTCTGGAGCTGGAGTTCAGCTGGTTATGAGACTCCTGACATGAGCGCTGGGAATTGAACTTGGGTCCTTTGAAAGAAAAGTATGTGCTCTAACTGCTGAGCTATCTTCCCAGCCCCTGGTATTTTCCTAAAGACACCCGTGGGCTTAGGAATTCTTTAGACTGGGTGTATGGAGTGATATTTTTCTGTTTATCATAGTTACCATGTAGATTATGGACAGCTGTTTGACAGCTGGGGACCAGGAAACTCGAGTATGGCTCTGAAAAGGGAACGGACGGAGCAGACACGTCTGAGAGGGCAGTGGGAGTGGGGGTTGCGTGCAGTGGGAGTGGGGGCTGCGTGCAGTGGGAGTTGGCCACGACTTTAATCCCAGCATTCAGGAGGCAGAGGTAAGAAGACCTGGCGTGTTCAAGGCCTCCCTGGTTTACGTGGAGAATTTTAAGCTCAGACAGGCTACACAGTGAGATACTGTCTCAAATACATACATACATACACACATACATACATACATGCATGCATGCATGCATGCATGCACGCACGCACGCACGCACGCACGCACGCATGCACGCACACACAAGTGAAGAAAGCAGAAGGAGAAAAACCTGGAGGTTGAAAACTTTAAGTAGAAATGGGGGGGGGGGAGGAAGATCTCAGAGTGGACAATATTCTTGTGACATTTTGACAAAGAGTGTGGCTGCTTTCTGTCATTGTCCTTAAAATTTGCTTGAGGTTAAATTGAAAAGTAATGGAATAATTTCCTTGACGGAGGAGATTTCAAGACAGCCTAATATTGACTCTGTCTTGTCATTGTCGGTGATCAGTCTTACGGCGCTCGTCCACGGTGGAAAAGAGCAAGAACGGAGCAAAAGGAAATACAAAATGTTCAGATGGGCGAGGAGGCTCCAGGAAATGTGACGCTGAAGCAGAGGCTTGTGCTGACTGAGATAAGATCGGGGGGGACTAACCTGAACCGGAGCAAAGGGAGGGGAGCCAGAGGGCAGGACCCCGCCCACCCCGCCCGCAGCTGAGCTCAGAAGACGCTGGATTCTTAACTGTGTCGAGGCTGTGGGAAGTTTTCAAGTTGCACAATGTGCATGCTTTACTACCATAAGGCCGGGAGTTTCTGGGGCCCAGCAGCAGAATGGGGGTTTGAGTGAGCGTGGTCTGCAGAGATGCTTGAATACTGCTTGATCCACAGCTGTTAGGGAAGGATTAGGAGGTGGGGTTTGTTGCCCGAGATGTGTCACTGGGGTAGGCTTTGAGTTTTCAAAATACTCAAACCTCTCTCTCTCTCTCTCTCTCTCTCTCTCTCTCTCTCTCTCTCTCTCTCTGTACAGGATGTTGAACAAGATGTGAACTCTCAACTGCGTATGGCTCCACCATCATGGGCTCTAGCCCTCTGACACTGACAGCCGAATTAAACACGTTCTCTAAGCCAAACCAAACACTCCATTTATAAATTGCCCTGGCCATGTTGTTTTACTACAGCAATAGAAAATAACTAAGTTAGTGTTCATGGTAAGAATATTTTCCTGCTCTTAGGCTCTGTTCTATGTTCCTTACACCATTCCATCACAAAAATCACAAAAGACAACCGAGGTTCTTGAGAAATAAAATGAGTGGCTCATGGTCCAGGGGAAGGAAGACAGGAGTCGAGCCTGAGGTAGCAAAGGAGGCTAAAACAGTGGGAGCAAGGCCGAGCTGATGAGGACCCCAGTGGCCAAAGCTTAGAAGACCTGAGAAACAAAATCACATGATGTAGCAATATGGCTTACCAGGAAATGGAAAAGAAACAACCTTTTGTGAGCCTGAGGCTCACAAAGCAGAGCCTGTCTCACAAATAGAAAATACATGACTCAGATGGTTAACATACAAGCCCTCTGTGCAAGGTCTGACGAGCTGAGTTTGACCGCCTGGGACCTGTATGATGGAAGGAGACAGGAGACTCTGGTAAGCTGTCCTCTAACTCCCACCCAACACTAAATAAGCAAATAAATGCTTCAAAAACAAAAAGAAAATGAATGTATTTTCACCAGTAACTACACAAATAAAAGACTGGACATGACTGGCTTCTTATAGTCTCAGTCGTGACCTCATATAGGGCCCCGTCGTTGAAAGTGTGGGGTTATGAAAATTTGGGCAACAGTAAAGGATTTCTGAATTCAGAATCAAATGCAAAATGAATCCAAGGTGTTCCCGCCTGCTGGCTTGTGTCTTGTGTCCTGGGTACAGGGTATTCATAGCTAGCTTTGCTCTTTGCATGTTGTCTCACCAATCAGGACTGCTAATATTACCTGAAACACAGTGCCTCAGATTCAAAACTATGGAATGTTAATAGTTTCTGTGTTTTTACTGCATGCACGAAATTACCTGTTCTTGTAGAAACAGAATGGTTTAATTAGGAAAAGCATTATTTAGTGTTTTCTGATGTCACTCCTCAGCCTGTGAGTGCCAAATTAGCATATGTTACGATTGTATCATGCTAGAACTTTTGATTTTAAAAATTGCTATCATGCTGGGTGTGGTGGCACATACCTTTAATCCTAGCACTTGGGAGGCAGAGGCAGGAGGATCTCTGTGAGTTCAAGGCCAGCCTGGTCTACGAGAGAGTTCCAGGCCATCCAGAGCTATATAGTAAGACTTTGTCTCAGAAAAAAAAATTAAATGAAGCCAGGAATATCTGCTCATGTCCATAGTACCAGCAGGAGGAAGGCTGAGGCAGGGAGTTTGCCATGACTATAAGTGAGACTTGCAGACAGTCAGGGCTCCAGAATGAGATCTTGTCTCCAAACAGAGCCCCAAACATTGCTAACTGAATTCTGATTTGAGATTAGGACAGATTCCAACTGCTTCTGAAAGAGGATTAGACACACTTCCAGCACTGATACTCTGTATCTACGGACAGTGTATTCTCAGCCTTGACAATTATAAAATCAAAGTATCAATCTGCACTGGAAAAAACATCCTGCCGCAACAAATACTCATCTCTCATTCTTTAAAAAAAAATAAAAATCAGTGTGTGCCTGCATGTGTGTGTGCGTGCACCTGTGTGCGTGTATGTTTGTGTGTGTGTGCACCCGTGTGTGTGCTTGTGTGTGTGCACCTATGTGTGTGTGTGTGCATCTGTGTGTGTATGCTTGTGTGTGTATGTGTGCACCAATGTGTGTGTGTTTGTGTGTGCATCTGTGTGTGTGTATGTTTGTGTGTGTATGTGTGCACCAATGTGTATGTGTTTGTGTGTGTGCACGTGTGTGTGAGTGAGAGCGCACCTGTGTGTATGTTTTGTGTGTGTGTGTGTGTGTGTGTATGTGTGTGTGTTTGTGTGCATACACCCATGTGTGTGTGTGTGTGTGTGTGTGTGTGTGGAGGGCTCAGCTATGGAAGTTAGAGCACAGCATCTGGGAGCTCTCTTCTCCCATTGTGTGGGACCTGGGTCACCGGGCTCGGAGGTGAACACTGCATGAGCTGAGTCAGCTCCAGCTCCACCATTTATTTGTGGGGGGAGGCAGGCTCCATATGTTTTTGTTTTTAATTTCTTTTTTAAAAATATTTTTATTTTTTATTATTTTTTTTTACATTCCAATCCCAGTCCCCCTTCCTCCTTTCCTCCCACTTTCTCCACTCCCACTCCTCCTCCCATCTGCTCCACAGAGAGGGTAAGTCCTCCCCTAGGAAGTCTACTAAGTCTGTTCTGTCATCTAGTTGAGGCAGGACCTGGGCACGGCTCCACCCACATCCCTGTGTCTAGGCTGGGCAAGGTATCTCTCCATATAGAATGGGCTTCACTGAGTCAGTTTGTACATTAGAGTTAGATCTTGGACCCACTGCCAGTGGCCTCATATACTGTCCCAGTCACACTATTGTCACTTTTATTAAGGGAGTCTAGTTTGGTCTTATGCAGATTCCCCATTTGTCAGACCTGAGTCAGTGATCTCTCACTAGCTCAGGTCAGCTGCCTCTGTGAGATTCCCACCATGGTCTTAACTTCCTTGTTCATATTATAGCTCCTCCTTCACTTCAATTGTATTCCAAGAGCTTGGCCTAATAGGTGTGGATTTCTGCATCTGCTTCCCTCTGTTTCTGTAAGTGGGTTCAAGTTGCTCTGGGGTTGTGGATTGTAGGCTGGGTATCTTTTGCTTTATGTCAGGTATCCACTTACAAGTGAATGCATACTATATTTATTTATCTTTCTTATTTTGGGTTGCCTCACCAAGGATGGTTTTTTCTAGTTCTGCCCATTTGCCTATAAATTTTAAGATGTCATTGTTTCTTACCACTGAGTAGTACTCCATTGTATAAATGTACCACATTTTCTTTATCCATTTTTCAGTTGAGGAGCATCTAGGCTGTTTCCAAGATCTTGGTATTAGAAATAATGTTGCTATGAACATATTGAGCAAATGTCCTTGTGGTGTGAATATGCCTCCTTAGGGTATATGCCTAACATACTATTGCAGGGTCTTGAGGTAGGTTGATCCCAAATTTTCTGAGAAATCACCATACTGATTTCCACAAAGGCTGTACAAGTTTGCACTCCCACCAGCAATGGAGGAGTGCTCCCCTTTCTCCACATCCTCTCCAGCATAAGCTACCATTGATTTTTTTTTTTATTTTAGCCAATACTGATCAGGGTGTAAGATGGAATCTCAGAGTGATTTTGAATTGCATTTCCCTGATGACTAAGGATGTTGAGCATTTCCTTAAGCGTCTTTCTGCTATTTGAGATTGTTCTGTTGAAAATTCTCTATTTAGATCTGTACCCCATTTTTTAATTGAATTTTTTGTTTGTTTGTTTGTTTGTTTTGTTTTTTGAGAGAAGTTTTCTCTGTGTAGCTTTGCAACCTGTCCTGGAACGAGCTCTATAGACCAGGCTGGACTCGAACTCACAGAGATCCACCTGACTCTACCTCCTGAGTGCTTGGATTAAAGGTGTGTGCCACCAACGCCCTGTTGACTTCTAGTTTCTTGAATCCTTTGTATATTTTGGAGATCAGCCCTCTGTCAGATGTGGGGTTGGTGAAGATTTTTTCCCACTCTGTAGGAAGCTGTTTTGCCTTTTTGACCGTGTTCTTTGCTTTACAGAAGCTTCTCAGTTTCAGGGGTAATTAGCTGTTGCTCTCAGTGTTTGTGCTACTGGTGTTATTTAGGAAGTGGTCTCCTGTGCCTATGCGTTCAATTATATTTCCCACGTCCTCTTCTATGAGGTTCAGTGTGGATGGATTTAAGTTGTCTTTGATCTATTTGGACTTGGGTTTTGTGCACAGCGATAGATATGGATCTATTTGCACTCTCCTACACGTTGACAGCCAGTTATACCAGCACCATTTTTTGATTTATTTTTTCCATTTTATGTTTAGCTTCTTTGTCAAAATTGGGTGTTCATAGGTGTGTGGGTTGATATCGGGGTCTTCAATTTGATTGCATTGGTCCACCTGTCTGTTTTTATGCCAATACCAAGCTGTTTTCATTACTGTAGCTCTACAGCAGGGCTTGAAGTCAGGGATGGTGATGCCCCTGATGATCCTTTATTACACAGGATTGTTTTGGCTGTCCTGGGTGTTTTGTTTCTCCGTATGAAGTTGAATATTGCTCTTTCAAGGTCTGTGAAAAATTGTGCTGGGATTTTGATGGGAATTGCTTTGAATCTGTACATTACTTTCGGTAGGATTGCCAATTTTACTGTTGATCCTACCTATCCGAGAGCATGGGAGATCTTTCCATTTTCTGATATCTTCTTTAATTTCTTTCTTTAAAGACTTGAAGTTCTTGTCATACAGGTGTTTCATTTGTTTGGTTAGAGTTACCCCCAAGATAGTTTATGCTTTTTCTGGCTATTGTGAAGGGTGATGTTTCTTTGATTGCCTTCTCAGCCCGTTTGCCATCTGTGTATAGTAGGGCTACTGATTTTCTTAGTTAATCTTGTATCCTGATATATTACTGGAGGTGTTTATCAGTTGTAGGAGTTCTCTGGGGTCACTTATGTATACTATCATATCATCAGCAGATAGTGACAACTATCATATCATCAGCAGATAGTGACAACTATCATATCATCAGCAGATAGTGACAACTATCATATCATCAGCAGATAGTGACAACTATCATATCATCAGCAGATAGTGACAACTATCATATCATCAGCAGATAGTGACAACTATCATATCATCAGCAGATAGTGACAACTATCATATCATCAGCAGATAGTCAGCGATAGTGACAACTATCATATCATCAGCAGATAGTGACAACTATCATATCATCAGCAGATAGTGACAACTATCATATCATCAGCAGATAGTGACAACTATCATATCATCAGCAGATAGTGACAACTATCATATCATCAGCAGATAGTGACAACTATCATATCATCAGCAGATAGTGACAACTATCATATCATCAGCAGATAGTGACAACTATCATATCATCAGCAGATAGTGACAGTTTGACCCTTCCTTTTCTAATTTGTGTCCCTTTGATCTCCTTTTGTTGTCTTCCTGCTGTAGCTAGAACTTCAAGTGCTATGTTGAATCTCTCCACTATGGAGAGAGTGGACAGCCTTGTCTTGTTCCTGATTTCAGTGGGATTGCTTTGAGTTCCTCTCCATTTAGTTTGATGTTGGCCATTGTGTTACTGTATATTGCCTTTGTTGTGGTTAGGTATGTTCCTTGTATCCCTGTTCTCTCCAAGACCTTTATCATGAAGGGGTGCTGAATTTTGTTAAAGGCTTTTTCAGCATCTAATGAGATGATCATGTGTCTTTTTTTCTTTCAGTTTGTGTATATACTAAATTACCACAATTTAATTCTTAATGTAAAAATAAAAGAACACAGTTACATCAGAATCTAAATTCGTTTTAATCTTCAATAAACGTTAAAAAAGTGTTTGTATACCAAAGAGGTTTTTATCCTTTTAATTTCATTAAATGTATTTTATGTGCTGGTGTGTAGGTGTCAGATCCCCTGGAATTGGAGTTACAGACAGTTGTGAGCTGCCATGTGGGTGCTGGGAATTGAATCTGGGTCCTCTGGAAGAGCTTAACCAATGAGCCATCTTTCCAGCCCCCTAGAGAGGTTTTTAAATATGTCTCCCTGTGGTTTACTTTCAGTCAAAGTTTGGATTGCATACCGTCTCACATACCTGTTCACCTAGGGTCACATAATATTTCCCAGGCAACAAGAGATTGTGAAAGAATATTTCCGGGGCACCTGCACAGAAGAATTCCAAATGTGCAAGTCAGAGGTTCTCCTTGGAGGTGGGCAGAACCTTCCTGTGGCTTCAGCAGGGTTGAAACTAGCTACAAAGTAGCTCTACATTGGAGAAGCCCGGATGGGGTCAATTGGCGGAGTATGCCCTCGCTGACAGGGTGTGGCCAAACGCACCTTGCCCCTGAAATCACTGCTCTGACATTGTCACAAGAGTGGAGTCATGAACCTGCATTCCCAGCTACTTGGAAGGCTGCGGCAAGAGCATCTCTTACGTCTGAGAGTTCAAGGCTAGTTTGGCAATGAGGCCTCTGTCTCAAGAGACAATATTAAAATAAATCAGAAAAACCTCTGAGAGTTTGAGGACAGTCTGGTTCACGTAAGTTTCAGGATAGCTAGAACTACACGAGACCCTGTCTTCAGAGACAAAGAGGAAAAGAAAAACAGCCTTAAATTGAAGAACTCCCTAATGGCACCTATGCAGACCCCCTGGGACTGCCAAGGTCACCACAGGGAAAGCCAGGAGAGCTGGCAGCCCAGAGGATGCAGGGAGACATGATAACTGATGGTTTTGGGACAAAAGGGCATCCGGGGACAGCGGAGGAAATGGGTGTAAAATCTGGAGCTCAGAGAACAATAACATATTACCCGTGTTAATAATGGCTCATTAATTGTGATAAACGAGCCGCACTAACGTGAGCTCTAACAATAGGGGAAATGGGGTGTTGGGTAACAGACTCTCTGTTATCTGTAACTTTGCTGTAACTCCAAACTCTCAAATTGTAAAGGTCTCATTTATTTTCTCACTTCAGGGACCGACGGATGCCAAGGCAGGACTCAACTGCGGAGCCGAGCTCCCCAACCCCGAGGGAGAAATAAAGTTTTTGAGACAAAGTCTTATTATGAAGCCAGACTGGCCTTAAGCCTGCAATCTTCCTACCACAGCCCCTGAGGTGATGAGATTGCAAAGCACCACACATGGCCCCCAATTTTCTTACTAATTTATCTGTATGTGCACATGGAAGCCAGAGGGCAATTTCAGGCTTCATTCCTCAAGAACTATCCACCTTCTCATTGGCCATCGGCTCGAAACTCAGCTGGTCTGCTAGGCTGCAGTTGGTGAGCCCCAGGGAACTATCTGCCTACCCAGGGCTGGGGTTACAAGCCGGCCCTGATACACTTTGCTTTCAAAGGGGGGGTATTTTAAATCTTTTTTCACAATGTCATAAATACACACATATATGTGCATACATACAGTATACATAATGCTCTGATCCTACTTCCCCGATGAGAGTCTTCGCCCCTCCCACTGAACTATAACTTTTCTTCCTAAATCTTCTTTCTCCCAAGTCTTTTGTTGTGTTGTTGCTACTGGGACACTCTGCATTTTACTATGGTTGCTTTCATGAGCACAGTGTGGGGTCATTTACTTTAAGCAAGGGAACCAACCCTACCAGTGGCTATGACACTAAGAACTACCTCAGGGTTATTTCTCTTTCCCAGCAGCCATTAACTCCTTGGGGAGAAGTGTCACTCTGTGGGCCCCTCCCCCATCCATGATGGAGTGTCCATAAGCCCAGTCTTACTATGCAAGTGGCCTTTGCACATGTGAGTTCATGGGTACAGCAGGCATGCCAGTTGTGTCTAGAAACTATCACTTCATATCACTTCACAGCGCACACACACACACACACACACACCCCGCCCATTCCCCAGCTCTTACATTCTGTCTGTCTTCTTTCTCAGTGTTCCCTGAGCCGTGTAGGGGGTAAATATCCCATTTATGGTTGAGCTCTCTCTCAATCATCGCCCACTCTCAGCGTTTGGCCGGCTGTGGGTCTCTGCGTTTCTAGCTGCTCACCTTAAATGGGGGCTTCTCTGGCTAACCATGAACAGCGGTCATCTATGCGGGCGAACGTTGGACACCACGCCCACTTAGCAGAGTGGCAGTGGTAAGGGACCTGCTAGAGTTTATAACCTCTACAGCTCAGGGTTGTTAACGGGGGACTAGGTTTCCAGGCACAGAACGTGGCAGGCACACCTCACCTCGCACGTGTGAGACCATCACTTCCCTTTTGGCCCTCGACAATGGCACCTCCCTAGCTTCTTGGCCTCTACAGGCACTCAAAGTTAAACACGGCTCTGAGACTTCAAAGCTAGGCTCTTCATACAAAAGAGAAGGTGTCGTGTCTGTCTTTCCGGGCCGGGGAGGGGGTGACCTCACTCAGTCTTCCAGTTCCATCCATCTTCCTGCGGATGTCTTACAGAGACGCTGTGGTACCCTCACAGCTGAGTAAAGTTCACTCATATGTTCCTCTCTCATCACCATGCATAGGCTGATAGACACGTTGGCTGATTCCAATTCCTAGCTATCATGATCGGAGCAGCATGAACATGGGTGTTCGAGGGTCTCTGTGTCAGGATGTGAGTCCTTCAGGTAAAATGTCCAGGAGTGGTAAGGCTCGGCTGTTCCCCAGCTCTTTTTATTTTCTGAGGAAGTTCCACATTGGTTTCCATAGTGACCGCACCAGTTTGCAAGCCTACCAACAGCAAATAAGAGTTGGCCTTTCCTACTCTTCACCAACATTGATGTCATCGTTTTCTTGACAAAAGCCATTCTGTCTGAGGTGAGACAGACACCTCAGAGTAGTTTTAATTTTTATTTCCTTGAGTACCTTTTGCCCTGCTTGCTGGGGACCCAGCGAATGCCCATGCTTGTGAGGCAAACACTTCTCAGGCTTAGCCATCTCCCCAGCCCTCTCAAAGTATTTTTAATTGCATTCCCATTCTCCTACAAGGAATTCTCTGCAGGCCAGTGTGTGACCATTGCCCTGTGTCACTGGGCCTCCGATGCCCCAGAGCAACCAGGGCTGAGCCACATCAAGGAGTCAGGTGACTGCTGAGTTGGTATGGTTGTTTTCAAGCTTCTCCTTCGGAGAAGCCACTCCCATCATTCATCGCGCTCACTCTGCTAGCTAGCGCTCATTCAGTTATTCACGCACTCATTCAGTTATTCACGCACTCATTCAGTTATTCACGCACTCATTCAGTTATTCACGCGCTCATTCAGTTATTCACGCACTCATTCAGTTATTCACGCACTCATTCAGTTATTCACGCACTCATTCAGTTATTCACGCACTCATTCAGTTATTCACGCACTCATTCAGTTATTCACGCACTCATTCAGTTATTCACGCACTCATTCAGTTATTCACGCACTCATTCAGTTATTCACGCACTCATTCAGTTATTCACGCGCTCATTCAGTTATTCACGCACTCATTCAGTTATTCACGCGCTCATTCAGTTATTCACGCGCTCATTCAGTTATTCACGCGCTCATTCAGTTATTCACGCGCTCATTCAGTTATTCACGCACTCATTCAGTTATTCACGCACTCATTCAGTTATTCACGCGCTCATTCAGTTATTCACGCGCTCATTCAGTTATTCACGCGCTCATTCAGTTATTCACGCGCTCATTCAGTTATTCACGCGCTCATTCAGTTATTCACGCACTCATTCAGTTATTCACGCACTCATTCAGTTATTCACGCACTCATTCAGTTATTCACGCGCTCATTCAGTTATTCACGCACTCATTCAGTTATTCACGCGCTCATTCAGTTATTCACGCGCTCATTCAGTTATTCACGCGCTCATTCAGTTATTCACGCACTCATTCAGTTATTCACGCACTCATTCAGTTATTCACGCGCTCATTCAGTTATTCACGCGCTCATTCAGTTATTCACGCACTCATTCAGTTATTCACGCACTCATTCAGTTATTCACGCACTCATTCAGTTATTCACGCGCTCATTCAGTTATTCACGCGCTCATTCAGTTATTCACGCACTCATTCAGTTATTCACGCACTCATTCAGTTATTCACGCACTCATTCAGTTATTCACGCACTCATTCAGTTATTCACGCGCTCATTCAGTTATTCACGCACTCATTCAGTTATTCACGACGTACGCACTCATTCAGTTATTCACGCACTCATTCAGTTATTCACGCACTCATTCAGTTATTCACGCACTCATTCAGTTATTCACGCACTCATTCAGTTATTCACGCGCTCATTCAGTTATTCACGCACTCATTCAGTTATTCACGCGCTCATTCAGTTATTCACGCACTCATTCAGTTATTCACGCACTCATTCAGTTATTCGCTTACTCTCACTTGTCTAAGATTTTTATTTGTTTGTTTGTCTTGAGACAGGGTCTCACTCTGTAGCCCTGTTAATGCCATGCGGACCAGGCTGGCCTCACGCCGCAACCCCTCCTCCCCCATCCTTTGAATGCTGGGATTGCAAGCGCACACGGCCATGCTTTCCTGCCTCCCTCTAAGTTTTAAGTAAGATTTCAAACAGAATTGCATGTACAGTGTGTATTTGTGTGTGTGTGTGTGAGTGTGTGTGAGTGTGTGAGTGATTGTGTGTGTGAATGTGTGTGACTGCATGTGAGTGTGTATGTGAGTGTGTGAGTGTGTGTGTGTGTGTGTGTTGTGTGTGTGTGACTGCGTGTGTGTGTGTGAATGTGAGTGTGTGTGTTGTGTGGTGTGTGTGTGACTGCGTGTGTGTGACTGCGTGTGTGTGACTGCGTGTGTGTGAGTGTGTGTGTGTGTGAGTGTGTGTTGTGTGGTATGTGTATGTGGTGTGTGTGTGATTGTGTGTGAATGTGTGACTGTGTGTGAGTGTGTGTGTTGTGTGGTGTGGTGTGTGTGTGTGTGTGTGTGTGACTCTGTGTGTGTGTTGTGGTGTGTGTGACTGTGTGAGTTGTGTGTGTGAGTGTGTGTGACTCTGTGTGTGTGATGTGGTGTGTGTGACTGTGTGTGTTGTGTGTGTGTGAGTGTGTGTGTGTGTGACTGTGTGTGAATGTGTGACTGTGTGTGAGTGTGTGTGTGTGTGTGACTGTGTGTGAGTGTGTGTGTGTTGTGTTGTGTGGTATGTGTGTGTGTGACTCTGTGTGTGTGTTGTGGTGTGTGTGACTGTGTGTGTGTGTGTGTGTGTGACTGTGTGTGTGTGTGTGTGTGTGTGTGACGTGTGTGTGTGACTGTGTGTGTGTGTGTGTGTGTTGAGTGTGTGTGTGTGTGTGCAGGTCAGAGGATAACCTTGGTTGTTATTCTTTACTCCACCTTGTTTGCTGCTCCTCATGGCAGGCTATCAGGCTCATGAGCCCCCAGCAATTCTCCCATCTCTGCCTCTGTTCTCCCAGTGCAGGAACGTTGTACACTGTTGCAGCCGCCTTTGCATAGATTTGGGTATGCATAGGTTTCGCACTGAAATCGTCAGGCATGCACAGCAAGCATCTCACCCACAGAGCCCTTAAACAGAATGTTTTCACTGCTGCTCCTGTGCCATGTTTATTTATCTGGCTTGTTATTTATTGTTTGCATTGCTTCAGAATCCACTATTTGAACATCCTGCAGTGCACACATTTATTGTGTTTATTTTATTCTATTTCTGCAGTACTGGGAATTGAATCTAAGGTCTTGTGCCTGTAGACAAATGCTCTTCTACTGAGCTACACCCCCAGCAACAGTAGATGTGTTTAGGCTTGGCTACCGGTGAGAGTTCCTGTGAAGAAAAACACCAACATGATTACAATCTGTGATGAATGACAAAACAGATGAAAAGAAAACTAAAAAGAATAAATACACTTCACCTTGGAGTCTGGGAAAACTACATGCTCAGGGGATACTGTTTAAAAAGGCTTAAAAATTGCAAGGAAGGGCTAGGATGATGGCTTACCATCTAGCTGTGCATGTACCACATGCACACACACATGCATACACATACACAAGCATGCACACATGCACATGCACACATACATACACATACACATGCACACATGCAAACATACACAAGCACACACACATGCACACACATACATACACACACACAAGCATGCACACACACATACACAAGCATGCCTACATGCGCACACACATACATACACATACACAAGCATGCACACATGCACACATGCACACGCACAAACATATGTTCTGCATGGTGCAAAAAAAATATGATCGATGATTCCTGTGCTTTTGGTTTTGAGTGAGTGAGTTTATTAAGTGTATAGCAAGGAGCAGATAGGGAGAGGAAACAGAGAGACAGAAACACCATGGAGTCAGGATGTACAGCATCCACATGGACAACTGGAGTAGCTGATTAGTAGTAGAGCAATCAAATGGTAACATCATCAAATGGAACACACAGCATCTGGCAGGAGCTGAGTTTTGGATTGAATCTAGAGCAGAGATCTCTTTCCATGGGAGAGTTGCCCATGGTTTCTACTGCAGTATTTTATATTGTGGGGTAGATAAATACAATTTCAAAAATATTACAAGGTAAGCCAGTTATGGTGGCACAGACCTTTAAACCCAGCAGTTGGGAGCAGAGCTGGGAGGATCTCTGTGAGTTCAAGGCCAGCCTGGTTTACACAGAGAGTTCTAGGCTAGCCAGATCTATACAGTTACGGCCTGTCTCAGAAAGGCCCTCCAAGCAGAGGCACGATCCATGCAAAGGCCCTGGTTCAGGAGCTTCCAGGGACCTGTTTGAAGACAGGCTAATGGGCAATGACAGCTGTCACATTGATTTAGCCCTGTTATGTATCAAGCATTATTTTGGCATGTGTACTGACTTTGGGTGGCTTCTTGATGTACCAAACCATCCACATGGCTCGAGATCACTGCTTTTCTTACTACGGTGGAGTCCTGAAGTCCAAGACTGTCTTTGATGAGGCTGAAACCAAGGCGCTGGCAGGCTGGAGCCTGAGTCTAGGACACATCTGTCACCATGTGAAGACTTCCTTGCCTTGACCTTCCTTTACCGCCCTCCCCACTGGGCATGTGGGTGTGGCTGTGTACTGAAGGTCAGAGGCTGACATGAGTGTCTTCCTTCGTGACTCTCCCATTGCTCTTTGAGATGGGGTCTCTCACTGCACCTAGAGTTCCCCAATTCAAGTAGAAATAGTCTGGCCAGTGAGCTCTAAGCATCCTGTCTTTGTCTCTATAGTGCTAGATGACAGGGGTGTGCTACAGGATTATGAAGCTGAGGATGGGAATGGCATACTACAGAGCCAGCTACAGTTCCCCTGGACCATGCTCATGGCCTTGCTTTGGCTGCTATGTGTCCATAATTGCATTCAGTGTCTGTTCTGCAGCCTAGGACGTGAGAAGTCTGCCCAGTAATGACGTTAGCTTCTCCTATGATATATATTGGCACCTGCTTCTCAGATGAGTGTGTGTGTGTGTGTGTGTGTGTGTGTGTGCATTGTGTGTGTGTGTGTGACACACGTGTGTGTTCACAGTACACATATACACAGGATATATGTTTGGCTATGTGTGTGTAGGCTAAAGGCCAACCTTGAGTTTTCTTGTTGAGGCATCACAGCCCATTTTTGGAGACAGGCTTTCTCAGTGGCCTGGCACTTACAGAAGTAGACAGGGCTGGCTGGTCTGGGAGATATGTGTTTTAATTCTCCTAGTGCTCCTGTCACAAGTATGCCACTGCATCCTGCTCCCCCACACTCCCCCACACCTTTTACATGTATGATCTAGATGCTCAAACATAATCTTCATGCTTGCAAGCAAACACTTCTTTCGGTTGTCTCCCAGCCCAGCCACCTCCTTTTCATCTGGATGATGTTCAGGGTCCCTCTGCCTAACCCCCAAGACACTGAATGGTGTCACATCTACTGCACAAGGAACTGCAGTCATGGGTGTCTGGATCAGAGAGGACGCGTCTATGAAGCCTCAGTTATTGGCTCTAGGAACTCTCACAAGGCTCACAGCCACACACACGTCCTTTTCACAGAAGCAGAAGCCAGGGTGGGGGAAGGGGAGTGCGGTGGTTTGAGTGTAATTGGCCCCCGTGAGCTCACGGGGAGTGGCACTGTTAGGAGGTGTGGCTTTGTTGGAGTAGGTATGGCCTTCTTGGAGGAAGTGTGTCATTGTGGGGGCGGGCTTTGAGGTCTGCTATGCTCAAGATGCCACCAGTGTCTCAGTCCACTTCCTGTTGCCCTTAGATCAAGGTATAGAGGTCTCAACTCCTTCTGTAGCACCATGTGTGGCTGCACACCACCCCATCCCATCACGATGATGATGGACTAAACCTCTGAAATGTAAGCTGCTTCAATTAAATGTATGCATTTATAAGAGTTGCTGTGGTCATGATGTCTCTTCACAGCAATAGAAAACCTAACCATGCAGAAGTGGGTACCGGGGACTGGGGATCTCTGTGATGCATCTGGCCATGCCTTCCTTTGAAGAAACCTTGGGAAGGTGGATCGAGCATTTCCAGTGCTGCTCAATGGGCTGTACCAGTAGGGGCGTGGAGGACAGTGGCTTGAGACGTTTTAGAGAACAGGAATATCAATATGTGGCCTAGAGACCGTTCTTGTGACGTTTCGGTGAGCTGCTTTTTGCCTTTGTCCAAAAAGTCTATCTGAGGCCAAAGTGAGGAGTTTTGGGTTAATTCCACCTGCAGAAGAAATCTCAAAACTGTCTAATAGAGACTCTGCTGTGTGGCTATTAGGGTTGACAGTAATAAAAGTTTATAATGAAAAGAAGCAAGCTGAACAAGGGAAAATACAAAATGTGCAGATCGAGAGAAATGGAAGGGGGATGGAGCTGAGTCCTGTGTTCAAGGAGACAAACAAACTAAGAAATGCAATAAAGGCAGTGGGGACCTCTGGGTAAGATACCACACAGCTAAGTTTCCAATTTGTGAAAAGGAATTAAAGAAAAGCTTAGAGCTGGATGTGGTGTCTCATGCCTTTAATCCTAGCACTCGGGAGGCAGAGGCAGGCAGATCTTTGAGTCTGAGGCCAGCCTGGGCTACAGAGCGAGTTCCAGGGCAACCAAGCTTAAGCAGTGAAGGGGAGCATTGAAAACAGAAAGCTGGTGAAAATGTAATTGAACGAGGGGACCATGTTCTAGCCCTTGCAAGCAGCAGAACTTGGCAGCTTTGGCCACATAATTCTGGCTTGAGTAAAGAACAGAAGGAAAGCATGATAGAACCTTCTGCTGTGACTAAGGAGAGCACTAAGGCCAGGCATGTGTCAGAGGAGTCCTTGGAGGGAGGCCTAAAGAGGCCACTGAGTGCAGCTGTGATGTTGAAGCTTGGATTGCCTTGGAGATCCAAAGATGTTACAGATGCCAGAGTTGTGGGATGCCTGCTGAGGAGAGCTGCTAACGGGGACTGGAACCGGCCCAGGAGAAAGAAGTGTGTTTCAGTCAACAAAGATACAAGGAGCTAGAGATTGAGGAGCGCTTTGACATCAGACATGGAGATGCAGAGTTTGGAGTTTGCCCCGCTGGTTTTCAGTCTCGCTTTGGTCCAGTGTTTCCTCACTCTGCTCCCTTCCCTGTATTTCTAATGGTGATCTATATCCTGTGCCATTGTATGTTGGGAGTATGCGATCTGATGTCTGATTTTGATTTTATAGGGAATTACAATTTAGAGACTGTATGGATCTCAGAAGAGACTTTGAACTTTGGACTTTGAAACATTGCTGAGACTGTGACCGACTACGGGGACTTTTGAAGTTGGACTAAATGCATTTTGCATTATGATATTGTTAACAAGTTTATGGGACCAGGGAGTGGAATGTGGCAATTTGAATATAATTGGCCGTGTAGGCCCATAGAGAGTGTCACTAATAAGAGGTGTGTCCTTGTTGGAGGAAGTGTGTCTCTGTGGGGGCGGGCTTTGAGGTCTCCTATGCTCAAGATATGCCCAGTGTCTCTCTCAGTCCTCTTCCTGTTACCTTCGAATCAAGACGTTGACTTCTCAGCGCCTTCTCCAGCACCACGTCTGCCTGCATGCCACCATGTCCCACCAGGATGACAATGAACTAAATCTCGAAAAACGTAACTGATCCCAATTATGTTTCCCTTTATAAGAGTTGTTGTGATCACACAGCAATAGAAACTTTAACTTCCAGCCAGGGAGTGTCTTGGGTATTGTGGAAGCTAATCCTCTGGGTCAGAAGGCACAACATAGGGTTTTGTGTTCTTGCTATATTCTTGCAGCATAGCCCATGAGGAGGCCAGGGTGCTGAGAAAGGCAGCCCACCAGGACTGGGAGTGAGGGCTCACGTTACACTGTAAGGCATTTGAGCCTGGAAGATGCGGCCTTCCTCTCCCTCCTGCTCACTTTTCCCTCCCTGTGCTTCCTTTCCCCTCTCTCTTTTGGCATGTGATGATGAACATGGCCAGACGCGGGCCTCTTGCATGCTAAACATACACTCCATCATTGAAGCGCCACCCTGGTCCAATCCAGTGTTTTTGTGCAGATAAGCAGCACGTACGTGGGTAAACAGACAGACAGATACAGCTGGGGAGACGGCTCAGTGAATCAAGCGCTTTCCATGCAAATCAGGGGACCTGAGTTTGTTTCTCCAGAACCCATGTAAAGAAGCCTGGCAGGATGATGTGCGCTTGTAATCTCAGAGCTGGGGGATAGAGACATGTTTATCCCTGGCCAGACAGTGTAGCCCCGTGTGCCAGTGAAACACCTGTCTAAAAGTCCAGGATGGCCCCTGAAGAACGACACCCAAGGTTGTTCTCTGGCCTCCATACCCACACATACCTACACATGTACAAACACATGTCTTTTTCAACCCCGCTTAGCTTCCAAGATCAGTTGAGAATGGGTACCTGTGAGGTGACAGAACCACGAAGTCATCCCTGGGTTTTCTCGTCTGTTAGACGCCTGGCCCTGAACGCCAAGCATGGGCTCCTTCCTCCCATTTCTCAGTTTGCTTCTCTGGGCAGAGGGCTGGAGTTTCACTCGACCCCAGGCACCTTTGTTCCTCCTTCTGATTTTATGTTTTATGTAACGGGTTCAGAAGGCCCTCTGTGTTCCTAGCATGTTCCACGTGTTAATTAATGGTCATGCATGCGGGTTTTCTTGGCAAGAACCTAGTTGCTAACTTGCTAGTGTGCCGTCATGAGGGCTCTAGGGGCGGGGCAACGCTGCAGCAGCTTCCCGTTTTGACCCTGTGTGATGGTTAAAGTGACGGCTTGACGGGACCTAGAACTACGTAGCGACGCAGGGGACGACCTATCTGATTGGGTTAGCCGAGAATGGGAGCCCCACCCTGAGTGTGGACAGCAGCGTTTGCTGGGCTGGGGCCTGCCCTGAGCAGAGAGAAGAAAGAGTGCCGAGCGCCAGAAACATCTCGTTCTCTTTCCTGACTGTGGGTGCAACGCGACCAAGATCCCTCTGCCGTGGTGGATGGGACCTCTGCAAACTGTGAGCCCAAATGAGCCCTCCCTCCCGTGCGGCGCTTTCAGCAACGGGGTTATTAATATATCCTGGGAGCATGCGTAGTTCCTTTGTGAGAACTACCCATGTCCCGACATTCAGCGTTGCTCTTCTTGTAAGTCACGTCCGCACTGAGAGGCCCAGGACCATGTGGGCGCCCTCCCTTTCCCTCCATGCCCTCCATTTGAAATATGCCTCCATCCTGTGGTATTTTACATCCACAGAGAAACTGAGAAGAGAGCCTAGTGTCTGGGCGTCTCCTCCCCTGAGTGCCTGCCCATGGGGTTCATTCACACACGCTTCCACTGGCCTGGTGTTTGCACACTGACTTTGCTGCTCTGTTACAGCAGTCAGGCACAGAGGCTTACCAGGAAGATGCCCTGGGAGCTGACTACTGGATAAGGTCGTCATAACAACCGCAGCCGCCCACCACATCTGACGGGCTGTGGCTGCCTGAGAGCGTCCACTGTACATGTGTCTTAGCAGAGCAGGGTGGTGTTTTTCCATGCTTCACAGATAGGAGACTGAGGCAAAGGGGTTTCATACCTTGACCTAGGGGAATGAGGACCTGAGGACCAACCATGGTGGGCAAGAGAGTGCATTTCTTAGAAGCAGAGCATGTACTTACGTATTATCTGTGTATCTTCCAGGAAATGGGCTCCTGAGGGGGGCATTAACTTTGCTTTCAGCTTCATGGAACAGAATCTCATGTATACAGGCCAGGCTGGCCTTGAGCTCACTATGTAGACAAGGTTAGATTTTAATTCCTTCTGATTCACTTGCGCACTGGGATTGCAGGTGTCTGTCTGTCTCCATGCCTGGCTGTTCTGTCCTTTATTTTACCTTCCAGCATATACCTGCAGCATAGAGTGAAGCTTGTGCCCAAACAGTCATGGTGGATGGAGGTGTGAGGGGCAAACGGGGGACTGGCCTAGCCAGTAAGAGCACTTGAAACGCAAACAGTGACAGACCCTGTCTCAAGGGAATGAGGAGGTGATGAGCGACAGAGCAGGACGCCGTACCACACCCTCTGACATCTGTAAGCACATGTGAGCGAGCACACACAGACAGACAGACAGACACACAGACACACACACACACACACACACACACACACACACACGGAATGAAGGAGACAAAGATTTACAGTCCCTGTGCCTGTGCCCCCTCCCCCCCCCAATCACACATACAACAACAACCAACAAATCATAAGAAGAAAGATTCTGGGCCCAGGATTGAAGTGTCACGACAAACTTATGTACAGTATTTGCTAGAACCTTAAAGGCCTAGCAACACAGAACTAACCTAGATAGGCTTTGGAGTGATCACAGCCAGATGCTTCATAGACCCTCAAAAGTGGGGCACATACACCACTCTTGCTACAGAGGAGGAGCAGGAGGAGGAGGGGGAGGAGGAGGAGGAGGAGGAGGAGGAGGAGGAGAAGGAGGAGGAGGAGGGGGAGGAGGAGGAGGAGGAGGAGGGAGGAGGAGGAGGGAGGAGGGGGGGAGGAGGAGGAGGGAGGAGGAGGAGGAGGAGGAGGGGGGAGGAGGAGGGGGAGGGGAGGAGGAGGGAGGAGGAGGAGGAGGAGGAGGAGGAGGAGGAGGAGGAGGAGGAGGGGGGGGAGGAGGAGGGAGGGGGAGGAGGAGGGGGAGGGGAGGAGGAGGAGGAGGAGGAGGAGGAGGAGGAGGGGAGGAGGAGGAGGAGGAGGAGGAGGAGGGGGAGGAGGAGGAGGAGGAGGAGGAGGAGGAGGAGGAGGAGGAGGAGGAGGCCCCTTCAGACCTGGGCAGGAGGGCCTGGGAAGGACTTCTCCTCAGAAGAGGGTCTTGGCGGCCTAGGCAGCTGCCCAGAAGTTCAGCTCTCCGTCTCTGCAAGGACTCTGTTCTCTAGGTCCAGCTTTCTGGGACCCTTATTGCTGATCAAGAGAAAGCAGAGACGATTTCTGTCCCCACTTCTGTGCCTTGCGCATAAAAGGTGTTCAATAAATGTTTGATGAATGAACAAAATAATGTAATTAAGAATCAGAGAGGGTGGAGCGTGAGGGTGGGGGAGGCCTTCAATCCTTAGAATTTGTCCCAAGTACCCAGAAGGCCACATTTGCATACAAACAACTGATATTCTAATTACAAATCATTCCTATTGATTTATTAAGCGGATCCCCAAAGAATCTCCAGATGATAATTAGATTCCCTCTCCTCAGGGGTGAGGGTGGTGTGTTTACCTCTGTGGTCCCCTCCTCCCCCAGCAGACCCGCTGTGATGAGTGCTCTCAGTGGCAGGCAGCAAGCCAGTGAGCACAGTGGTGGAGAGCGGTCTCAGGGCCCCCACAGATTGCTATTGTGTTGGGAAGCAGCAGATGTGCGTCTCTGAGGGCAACCCTGGTGACCTTACCCATAGCGCTGGTGCTTGAGGGAGCCTGTGCTCTCACAGGATAGAGACACACCTGAGTGGCCCCTCCCAGTGGCTGGGAGCACCATGCCGTGCCCCTATTGTCTGCGTGCCCCTCCCTGTGCCACACTAAAGGCATGACAATAACACACACAGACTTGAAGTAGAGATCACATCATCAGTGAGAGCATGAACCCAAGGAGAGCCTCCTTGGCACGCAGGTCAGGAAACTGAGGCACAAGGAGGTCCAGGAACTTGCTCAAGGAGAATGAGGGTCATTGATCCTCCTGAAAACTGCCACTCATGAACTACTGACAGATGTTTTTGCACCTCAACTCCTCCGTCCTGACGGGATGGCCACCCCATGACCTCTGGTAACAGCTGTAGTAACCTCTGGTAACCTCTGACCCTCAGTCTTCGTAGGGTAGCTAGAGACTTGGAACCCCAAATACACAAACATGGAGACAGGAAGGAGAGAGGCCATGCCAGGAACAGGTTGTATGATGTGGTCAGTCATGCCAATCTTGATGTCCCTAGGTAGCATGCTTAGATTGCTGCCCTGTATCTGCTACCACGGTGCAATTAATACCAACGGCAGACTGAGGTAGCAGGAGACCCTGGCATGTATGTCCTGAAGAGCAAGAGTGGGTGCTAGCTGCCTCAGGTCCTACCTGTCCCTGTGACTAATACTAGCTACCCCTAGACAGGCTGCTTGGGCCACTGCAATGCTTTGCAGACAGGGAGCCCACTGACACAACTGTAGGTTTGTGGGCGGAGGCTCTGGGCATCCCTAGGGGAGATAGCAGCGAGAACACTAGAAATGGACTGCAGAATGGCTAGGGACGTGGGACTTTTTTTGGGTGTGGACCAATACTCTGCATGGGCCACCGAGGGCAGGCAAGAGGGAGCTGGCACAAACGTTGAATCCCAGCACTTGGAGGTAGAGAAAGGTGGGTCTCTGTGAGTTCGAGGCCAGCCAGGGCCACACAGTGAGACGTTGTCTGAAAAAACGAAACCAGAGAGAACTGACAGCTAGCACGAAGACGGTAGCAGCCTTCTGTTGAGCTGTGGTTGTGTTGGTGAGACCATGCATTTTCTGGGCTCAGGGGTGACCATTGAGAGGCCTTGTCTTTATCGTGACCATCTGTCAAGCAGCGTGTCCTTCTGTGATGTCCTTCTGTGTGTGCTCTGTAGGTCAGGACACCCCACTGGCAGCTGGGGGTGTTTGCCTCCACCATTGGTATGGAGGGGGCACAGGGATTCTTGTGTGTGAGAGGCAGGGCCACTCAAGGAACAGAGGCCATGGTGTTGGCTGACATCGCAGGGACAGTACATGAGGGTCCTCATCTTGGGGAGCTCACATCTCCTGTCAGCATGGGGTAGGAGGTGGAGCGGGGTGCGGAGGTGGCCTTCAAGGTGTAAGCCTGGGGTGTGCTGTACTCCTAAGGACTGGGGCTGTTGCACGGAAAGTGTGTCCATCATTGTCATTTGTCACTCCATGAAGGACATGGGTTCGCTAGCTGTGGTGGGTGCCTCCTTGGGTCCCGAGTACACCATCAGTATACAGGCACCAGGGCGTCAAGAGACAGGGTCATCATTACCCTGACCATGTTCCTTCTCCTCCTCAACCTTTAAAGGCTGTGGAGCAGACGATTCTTAACTTGCAGCAGCAGGAACCACAGAGTAGCAAATACCTTGTTATTTTCTTCTAGGGGGAAGGACCCACAAAAGAGCTGTCTCCCTTTTCTTTATTTCTCAGAAGCCTAATTCCCCAGGGGGGGCCCTGATTTGTTTGTGCTCTGATAATGCATGGTCTGTCTGGACTCATGAAGCCCTGCCCCGATTTCTCATTTATTTATTCCTCTGAGCCCGAGATGTAGGACTCTGCAGCGGCGGGGATGTTCTAACGTTTGACAAACCAAATAATAAACGATGATGGATCAGTGCAGGAGAGATGGTACCAGGGAGGGGAGGGAGGCGACCTCAGTCAGCTGCTGGGCCATCTGCACTGTCACAGGCCTCCCCGCCTCTTCAGCTGCTCTGAGCCCCAGGTCTCTTGATGACAATGACACCCTTCCCCTGATCCTGTTACTCTCTTACAAAAAAAAAAATCTTTTGTCGTTTTTTTTTTTGTCATTTTTCTCTGCAATTTAAACATTTATCTTCTTTTTTTCATTTTGTGTTTGTGTGTATACACAGACCTGTGTGGGTGTATCTTAAAAAAAAAAAAAGACAGTATTATGAAAAATGAGGACAAGCTTTTATATTGTTTAAGCTCATATAGAACCAATAAAAAAAGGCCCCCATGGACCACGGTGGAAGAGGCAGGTGCCCACTGTACATGGCTCAGCTATAAGCAATTGCTTACTAGGGCTGAGAACAGAATTTATGGGTGTGTGTGTGTGTGTGTGTGTGTGTGTGTGTGTGTGTGTGTATGTGAGTGTGTGAGTATGTGAGTGTGTGAGTGTATGTGTATGAGTCTGTGTATGTGAGTGTGTGTGTATGTAAGTATAGGTGAGCATGTGAGTGTGTGTAGGGGAGTGTGTGAGTGTATGTGTGTGCATTGTGTGTGTGTAGGTGAGCATGAATGTGAGAGTCTATGTGTATGTATGTGTATATGAATGTGTGAATGTGTGTGTGTGCATGTGTGTGTGTATGGAAGTGTGTGAGTGTATGTGTATGAATCTGTGTGTATGTGTGCGTGTGAATGTGTGTGTGTATGTGAGTATAGGTGAGCATGTGAGTGTGTGTGGGTGTGTGGGGGTGTGTGTGGGTGTGTGTGTAGGTGAGCGTGTGAGAGTCTATGTGTATGTATGTGTATATGAATGTGTCAATGTGTGTGTGTGCATGTGTGTGTGTGTATGGAAGTATGTGAGTGTATGTGTATGAGTCTGTGTGTGTGTGAGTTGTGTTAGTATGTGAGTATGTGTGAGGGTGTGTGTGTGCACAGGCAATGACACTGATTGACAGAAGCTTTAGTCTTTTCATTAAATTTGCATCCTTCTCATTTAGAAAATAAAACCATCCACCAAAATTAGATGTGGTGGCTCATACGTTTAACTTCTAGCACTTGGGAGGCTGAGGCAGGATTGCCACAAGTTCAAAGCCAGCCTGAGTGACACAATGAATTCCAGAATAGCTCAAGCTACTGTGTGAAGTCCTGTCCTAGGAAAGAAAAAACAAACAAACAAATAAAAACCCACAAAGCATGTCACAGAAAAGGAAGACAAGAGGTTGGGTGTGGTGACACAGCCCTAATGCCAACACTCGGGGCAGAAGCAGAAGGAGCAGGACTTGGAAATCATCATGAATCCTAACCCTAAAACAGAAGAGGGACCTGTCCATATCAACTGCCCCAAAATGATGTGCATGCTTTGAGTGATCCCCAGTCTGGGAGTCAATGGAAAAGGCCACTTGTGTTTGGGGTGCTTTCTGAGAGGGGTGACAGGCCATTTTCCCATGGGGACTTTGCAGCTAGCTAGATGAAGGAGGACGTTGCTGGTCTGTATTGAGTCCACGGTGTACTTGGGTACTTGGTTTTTGAGACAGGATTTCATTATGATGTCCAGACTGGAATTCACTCTGGAGCCTAGATTGCTGGCTTTTAACTCTTGGTAATCCTCCTGCCTCAGCCTCCCAATGCTGTCCCCGTACCTGCCTAGCTCTTGGGAGAAGCCTTCTCTTGGCTCTGGTAGATTCTCCCTTGCCCCTGAGTGGTTGGGGGAGAAGCAAACGGACTTCATGCCATCCTCACAGGGACATCCAGCCATCACTTCACTCCCCGGGCCGTTTATAAACACGGCCCTCAGCCACTCATGTCTCCATTGTCTGCGATTTCCAGGAGGAGTTAAACAGGAAAGAAAGCCGACTTGGATCCTGACTCCCCTACTTGGGGTTCATTAGGGTGGCAATAAGATGTATGGACATACAACAGCACTGTGGTGAGCTACTTCAGGAGTGGGCAGTCTGGCTATTGAGGGCTGGCTCCAAGGGCCACCAGACTGTTGAGAGCATCATGGCTGTCCCTACCACCAGGCTACTACACAGGCTTAAGACAAATAAAAACAAAACCAAAGGGAGGGAAAAAAACAAAACCACAAAAAACCAAAAACCTCTGGAGTTGTGCTCTCATTTGTATGCAGTCCAGCTGTGGCCTGACCCCTCATCTGGGCGGGTCGGGGGTCTTCAATGCGGATGATAGTATACCACAGGGCCACACTGTCCCAGCAAGCTGCAGTCACCTCACATTAACATTCTCAATTTTCTCCTTTAAAAAAAATGCCCCTTTGTAATGGAGTGGAACCCTGGTAGCTTTTCCATTTTCTTTTTCATATGTTTGATTTCACAGAGGCCCGAAGCTCTGCTCTACACTAAATATTAATAAAGAGAAAAGTGACCCCTGCTTCGCGTCCTACCCCATTAGCGGTGGTATTAGGATTGCTGCACCTCTGTGCACATTTCGCAAAAGGTGGTCTCTGAGTTCCTACCTCGTTTCCTAGGAGACGCTGAAAATAAATCTGAAGTGACTGGAGGTCTGATTAAAATCATAATTAACCAAGTGATTCATCTTGACAAGGTGTTGGCTGGAAAGCCTCCACATTCCCACCCGCCCCTCCTTCCTCCAGGCTCGGCCAGCACCAGAAAGACTCCCTGAGAGTCAGTTCTAGAAGCCTGAAGATGCCTGGCTTTGCAGCCGACTGTAGTTAGTTATTGTCCACGGGGAATCACGATGTCACTGACCATTATTATTAAAGGGCACCCCACCCCCCATTTAAAAGATGCGTGTTTTGTAATTTATTACCTCAAAGGAAACACACTTGGGTTCCAAGGTAAGAAAAGATCTATCTGGAAGCTACTCTGTGGTTGCCAAGAGACCTGGCATGGCAATCCAGCTGCTGTGTGTGTGTTTTGAGGCCAGCTGCTTGCGAAGACACCACGCCATTGTTCTGTACGTTTCAAACATCCGGCTTGTTTGGAGTGGTGCTAATCTGTTCCTTCCTCTTTGGCTTGGGCTCCTCCTATTTCTCTTGGCATCTTGCATAGTGCAGCTCTGATGGGCCAGAGACTAATTTGTCCTCTTAGTATGTATTTACACTTTCCTATCCTCTTTCTTCCATGAGGGTTTAAGGTAGCTGGGACAGATCTGTGGCGAGTACAGAGGCCGAGTTTTCCATACTGGTTCCAGAGCCATAGTGAAACAAAAGGCTTTCAGTGTGTTCCAGCAGCTGCACGTCTGTGTGTACGTGTGCATTTGTGAGTGTTCGAGAATGACCTTGGCGTCTGTGTGTATGTGTGCATTTGTGAGTGTTCGAGAATGACCTTGGTGTCTTGTGTTTTTTTTTTTGGGGGGGGAGTAGGTTTTGTCACCGGCCTAGGCTATAGGCTAAGCTGGCAGGGATCCGTCTGTCTTGGCCTCCCTAAAACTGGGTTACACATAAAACACCAACCCTGACTTTGTAAGTGGCTTCTAGGGACCACACTCAGGTCCTTGCATTTAACTGAGCGGTCCTCCTGGCTTCAATGTTTTTATGCGTTTGTATTTTGAGATAGGTTCTTACTGTGTAGTTCTGGCTGGCCTGCAATTCTCTGTGTAGACTGGGCTGGCCCCAAACTAGATCTGCCTGCCTCTGCCTCCCAGCTACTGGGGTTAAAGGTGTGTGCCACCAGGCAAGTAACTGTGAGGCTGTGGGTGACCCTGACCCCACCTCCCGAGTGACGAGGTTGCAGGTATGTGTGGCCCCATGCCTCGTTTACGCCATGCTGTGTGCGGAACCCAGGGCTTCAAGTTCACTTTCTGTGGATCTGTTGATTTTCATCCCAAGGAAGGAGTGCAGGCGTTTCTTTACTTTGTATTTTCTCTGTTTTCTGCAGGCCGCGTAAGCTCTTTGAAGCGTGCAAAGTGTGGTGAGGACTTGGTCATCGGGTAAGAGCATTTGCCTTTAGGTGAGAGGGGAAAGAGAGCAAGTTTGTTCAAGACCCTGAACAGAGAGCACCGGGCATGGCAGCCCCCGATTCCTTAAAAACTCACTGTTCTGTGTGTAAGCCGTAAATGCGGCGCATCTGCCGAGGTCAGGTTGTCAACGTCCAGGAATCGATTCTGTCCTTCCACTGGCTTTGCTTGGAAGTAAGGAAGGTTATGCATACAGTAGGAGATTGGACAAGTACAGAATTATTTACAAAGTAGCAGGTGCCGGGACCAGAGTGAGTGTAAGGATTCAGGCATTATGTTGGCCTGCCCTGTCACCGCAGAATGCAGTCAAGAGGACCTTTAAAAGGCAGACCCCGCCCACTTAGGCTCTCTTTGCTGGTCTCTTTCTTGCTGTTCCCCTGGGGCAGATAGGACTTTGTGTCCATCTTCTCTCCTTCTTCTCTGCGTGTTTCTGGGTCTCTTTTCCTCTTTTCTCTCCCCCCCCCCAACAAAACTTCTCACTTAAGCTCTGTCTGCCTAGCATGTCTGTCTCAGCCATGGTACCCACCAAGGTTCCTCACGCTTTATCATAACAGTGAGTTCCAGGATACCCAGGGCTAGAGTGACAGTCTGCCTTAAATCAAAAACAAAAGAAGCATCAACAAGCCAACCAAACAACCAAGAACATTTGTCAAGGTATATTCGTAATAGCAAAACTCTGGGAGCGACCCAAACCTCATGTGGGCACATGACAGGAATCTGTTTGCTGGTGGCGTACTCTACAGGGATGAAGGCAGGATGTAAGCAGGAGTAAATGAAAGTGTTCCATGCTATCCTGGCTCAAGGCCAGATCCAACAGTACAGAGAGTCCACATCAAACATGTGAAAGCCAGCAAAACTGTTCCTCGGCCAGAAACCAGGGGCTGGGGAGGTGCACAGCCAGGGAGGCGCCCACGTAAAGGACAGGGTGACAGAATGTGCCCGCAGCCTCAGTGCTGGGGAGGTGGGAGCTAGAGAGCTGCCTGTGTGATCTGCTCACCAGTCACTTTCACCAGTTGGTGAGCTGCAGTTTTGGTGAGAGACCCAGTCTCAGAAACTGAATTAGAGAGTAAGGTAGGGAAACGTCAGTGCAGACCTCTGGCCTCCATGTGTACCTGTGCAAGGACACAAAGACAGGCAGACACACAAAGAGAAACAGAGAACACACACACACACACACACACACACACACACACACACACACACACACACACACACACACACACACACCACAGCAGAAACGTTTCTGGAATGTACACAGAACAGTTTGGGCTGAGCACATTTTATGTCGTCTTCTGAACATGATAGTAAAAGACGCAGAGACAGATACTGGGCTTCAAGCTGCAGATCAGAGAAGCAAAGCAGCCGAGCCTCTAGGTCTCACCTCTACCTCAGGCTGAAAGGGCTGATCCTGTCTCCATGAGCTCTCACCAAGCCTCAGACTGATGCCTCTCCTCGGCGTGGCTGGAGACTAATTTCGGAGTGGAGCCTGAGACACGGGGCTCCTGTCTTTTATATACCTTCTAGGGCTGGGATTAAAGTTGTGAGCTCTGTTAAATCTCTTAGACTGATTCCCTCTCCTGTGGCATTGGGTGGCCTTGAACTCACATATCCATCCTGAGTCCTGGGATTAAAGGTGTGTGCTACCACTGCCCAATTTCTATAGCTAACTAGTATGGTTGGCTTTGTATTCTGATATTTCAGGCAAGCGTTATTAAATCATAAATAATACATCACCACAGAAGGTGTTTATATATTACAAATGAAAGCAAGGCCAGTCACTCAACCTGAATTAAAGTCACTTCACCTGAGTCATATGGGGCTTTCAACACAACGTTTTATAAGGATAGATATATTTCTGTGTGTTTACTCATGGTTAATACATCAACCTACCACCTGAGAATACAGATACCCCAACCTTCCATCAGAAAACACACAGCTATGCCAACATACTACTAGATATCAAAGATACAACAATGAACCACAAGACAACAGAGACAGCCAACCATCTACAGACACCACACTGATACTGATATACTACCAGGCAAAACAGATACACCACCCTTCCACAAGAAACCACAGAAACACCAATCTCCCACAACAAATTCCAGATACACCGACTTTCCATCAGATAGCACACAATCATATCAACCTTCTACCAGAGACAGACCGACATTCTATCAGAAATATACCATTCTACAGAGATACACCATCATACTACCTGACACCACACAGACAAACTGGCCTTCAACCAGAAACTACATATACAACCTTTCCAGCAGAAAACACACAGATGTATCAACCTTTCACCAGACACAATCAAAGACACAGCAGTATATACTACCATACACCACAGATACACCATTGTACTTCCAGAAATGACAGATACATCATTTCACCAGACACCATCACAGATACATCAACTTTCCAGGAGACACCACAGATACACCAATGTACTTCCAGAAATGACAGATACATCATTTCACCAGACACCATCACAGATACATCAACTTTCCAGGAGACACCACAGATACACCAATGTACTTCCATTAAACATCCCATCAACCTTGCACAAGACATCACATTACACACCAATAAATTACCAGATACCACACAGATATCAGCCTTCCACCAGAAACCAGCTAAGTCCACCTTTCATTAGACACCAAACATACACCAACTTTGTACCAGAAACCACATAGGCCAGAAAGCACAGATACACCAACCTTCCACAGAAATCAGACATACCAATGTTCTACCTTCCATCAGACACCACAGATATACCAGCTTTCCACCAGAATCCACAAAGATACACCAACCTCTCACCAGATACCACAACAGACACACCAACGTACTACCAGATACCACAGATACAACAACCTTTCACAAGATACCAAAGATCCAGTAGATACCACACAGATACACCACCACACTACCAGACACCAGAGATACAACAATCTTTCATCAACCTTCCACCAACACCACACAGATACACCAACCAACTACCATGCACCACACAGAGACACGAAACTCACCATACACTACCACAGGAACACCAGCCTTCCACCAGATACCGTGTAGATACACCAGATTCCACCAGACACCACACAGATACACCAACATAGTGCCAGACACCAAAGATATACCAACCTTCCACTCAACACAACATAGATACACCAGCACACTACCAGATACTAGAGATACACCAGACTCCACAGATAAACTAACCTATCACTAGATACTCCAACAATACATTACCATATACCACACATACACAACATTCTACCAGACACCACCAAAGACACACCAACCTTCTATAAAACACCAAATATACTCCAATGTTACACCCAACAACACAGATACAACACCATACTGCCAGACACCACAGATATACCAAAACCCACCAGACACCACATAGATACACCAACATACTACTAGATACCACACAGATACACCAACCTTCCACAAGATACCATACCAACTCCCCACAAGACACTACACAGATATACCAACATACGACCAGACATTACACAGATAAACCAATCTTCTACCAGAAACCAGACACTCTCACCTTCCATTAGATATCATAGATACACCAACCTTGCACAAGACACCACACAGATACACCAATATACTACCAAACAACACAGATACACCACACTTGCCCCAGAAATCAGACACACCAACTTTCTACCCCATACCACAGATACACTAACCTCACAAATATGCCAAACTTTCACGTGAACGCACAGACACACCAACATACTACCATTAACTACATCTGTATCAACATAGTACAAGACAGTACAAATACATAAACCTTATACCAGACACCAGACAGATACAGCAACTTACTACCAGACACCACAGATAGACCAACTTCCACCAGACACCACAGATACGTTAAACTTCCTCCAGGCACCACACAGATACACCAACATACTACCTAACACCAAAGGTACACCAACCATCCACCACATACCACAAATACACTAAAGTTCCAACAGACAACACACAGATACACTGATATAGTAACAGACACCACACAGATTCAACAAACTTCTTCAAGACACCATTACAGATACACCAACATAATACCATACACCCAGACAAACCAGCCTTCCACCAGGGAACAGATATGCCAAAAATTCATTAATACCACAGGCATACCAGCCTTTCATACACATTACAAAGATATACCAACCCTTCTACCAACACTACCACAGATACACCAGTCTTCCATGAGACACCACACACACACACACACACACACACACACACACACACCAACCTTACACTAGAAACCACTGATATACCAGCCTTCAACACCACACAGATACATCAACCACCTACCAGACACCACAGTAGATACACAAAGCTCCCTTCAGTCACCACATATACAGCAACCTTCTGCCAGACACCACAGCCACACCAACACTGTGGTGGTTTGAAAGAGAATGGCCCCCAAAGCCATGTTGGAGGAAGTGTGTCACTGTCAGGGCAGGCTTTGAGGTCTCTTTCGCTCAAATTTCCATTAGTGTGACTTCAGTTGCCTACCTGTTGCCTGCCTATTAAGATGTAAGGACTCCCAGCTCCAGCGCCATGTATGTCTGAATGCCACCATTCTCGCTGCCATGATCATGGACTGAACCTCTGAAACTGTAGCGAGCTCCCTTAATCAATTGTTTTCTTCATAATAGTTGCCACTGTCATGGCTTCTCTTCACATCAATGAAAACCCTAACGAAGATAGAATTTGGTACTAGGGACTGGGACCCTGCTGAGACAAGCCTTCCCGTGTGTTTGTTTGGAGGAACTTGGACTTCCATACTTTGGGTTTGAAAAGCAGTGGAACCCAGCAAGCACTGCTTAGTGGGGGCATACTAGCAGGAGCACAGAGGACCATGGTGCTACAAAAGTTGTCTCAGCCATGGGACCCTCACTCAAGAGGTTTCAGAGGAGATGAATTTTAGCATGTTGGCTACATATTTCTTGTGATATTTTGGTGAAGAAAATGCTGCACCTTGCCCTTGTTCAGAGTCTGCCTGAGGCGAGAGTGAAGAGTTTTGGATTAATTCCACTGGCAGAGGAACTCTCAAAATAGTCTACTATAGACTCTTTGGGGGTAGTTATTGATGGTAACGCCAATGGAGATTTACAGTGCTGAGCAGTAAATTACCAACTGTAGGTTTTGAGGGGAAACGGGACACGGGGAGCAGACTGGAGCTGGGTGCTGACTGAGGCCTGACTTCAAGGGCATGGTCAGAATACGAAACAGAATAAAAGGGAGTGTCAGCTCAGGGCAGACAAATTTCCAACCTTTGGAAGAAACTAAAGAAAAGCTTAGAGCCAGGTGTGATGGGCACACCTTTAATGCCAGCACTCAGGAGGCAGAGGCAGGCGAGCTCTGCATTTGACGTCTGACTGATCTACAGAGCAAGTGAAAGTTTAGGCAGTGAAAGTCAGAAAGCTGGTGAGGATGTAATTGAAAAAGCAGGCCATGTTTCAGCCCCAGTAACCAGCAGAAATTGGCAGCTTTGGCCACGTGGTTCTGGCTTTAGAGGTAAGGATAGAAGAATTGGTTTATGGAATTTGCCTCTATGCCAAGACACAGTAGAAAAGGCCTTCAAACATTCCCTGTTTCACAAAAAAGTCTTGTCAGATATTCTAGGTCTGTAGGGCAAAGATGGATTTCCCCAATGTTGCAGGGAAACCTTGGGTGACTGTCTAGGCAGCCAGCTGATTCTGTCATTTCTATGGTTTTGGAAGTTGTTTGCTCTACACTTCCTGTTTACTCAGGTAATATTTCTTCCTTCTCGGGTCTCTAATGGAGTTGAAGATTAGATAGTTACAGTTTTCTGTAGTTAGGATAGAAAGTAAGTTAGGTACAAAACTTTTGATTCACCAAGATAGGATAGATAATGGAATATTTTCTCTGAATTTTCCAAATATAGATAGACACTGTGAATTTAATTCTTACCTGATAATTGTTATTTTTTATTTTTATTGTTGTTGTTGGGTTTTTGAGACAGGGTTTCTGTTTAGCTTTGTAGACCAGATTGGCCTGGAACTCACAGAGATCCACCTGTCTCTGCCTCTTGAGTGATGGGATTAAAGGTGAACGCCACCACTCCTAGGGTCTGACAATTGTTCTTATTATCAGTTTTACTGATAATTATTATATTTATTATATAGTTTTACTGTGTTTGAGTTAAAACCTTTCCTTTTATTTAGACAAAAAGAGGAAATGTTATAGGATATTTATACACTATGTAAAGATACATTACTATGATTGTAATAAAAAGCTCAATGGCTAATAGCTAGGCAGGAGGTAAAAGTGAGATTTCTGGGGACAGAAAGGAAGAGGAGGAATCTAGACATGTGGAAGATGCCAGGAAGGAAACAGGTGGTACAAGTTAGAAGAGAGATAGTGTCTTTAATCCCAGCACTCAGGAGGCAGAGGCTGGTGAATCTCTATGAGTTTGAGGCTAGTCTGGTCTACAGAGCAAGTTCCAGGATGGCCAGGTCTACACAGAGAAACCCTGTCTTGAAACAAGAACAAAAAGATAGAAAGAGAGCTAATTCCATGAGATAGAACATAGATTAATACAAATGGGTGAATTTAAGTTATAAGAGCTAGTTATGAACAAGACTAAGCCAAGGTACAGCTTTCATAATTAAATCTCCTTGTCATTATTTGGGAGCGGCTGGTGGGACAGGGAAAGACTCACTACTACACCTCCTCATCTAAACAAAGCCACTGGTGCCGGGCATGGGTCAAGGCTGTCCCTGAATGGAGGAAATAGACAGGCCATTTACTGAAGCTGTGGAGTTGAAGCCTATTGCCTTGGAAACCCCAAGATATTAGAGAGGGTAGAGACGTGGGACACCTGCCAAGGAGAGGTACTAACAGGAAGCAGAACCGGCTAAAGAGAAAGAAGTGTGTTGCTGTCCGCAAAGAGTTGGAGATCGGGAGTGTTTTTTGACATCAGACATGGAGCTAGAGTTTGGAGTCTGCCCAGCTGGTTTTGGGTCTTGCTTTTGTCCAGTATTTTCTCACTTTGCTCCCTTTCATGTGTTTTGGAATGGTAATGTATATCCTGTGCCATTATATGTTGGAAATATGGGATCTACTTTTTGATTTTTTACAAGGGGATTACAGTTAAGAGATAGCCATGCATCTCAGAAGAGACTTTGGACTTTGAAACAAGTTTAAGACTGTTATAGACACTGGATGGTGGTGCACGCCTTTAATCCCAGCACTCAGGAGGCAGAGGCAGGTGAATCTCTAGGAGTTTGAGGCCAGCCTGGTCTACAGAGTGAGTTCCAGGACAGACTCCAAAGCTACACAGAGAAACCCTGTCTTGAAAAACAAACAAACAAATAAAGACTGTTATAGACTATGGGAACTTTGGAAGTTAGACTGAATGCATTTTTTTTCTTGCATTATAATATGGCTGTAAGCCTTTGGGGGCCAGGGATTGGAATGTAGTTGGTCTGAAAGAAAATGACCCCCAAAGGGGTGTCACTATTATGAGGTGTGGCCCTGTTGGAGGAAGCGTGTTACTGTGGGGCGGGCTTTGCAATCTCTTTTGCTCAAGCTTCCCTCAGGGTGACTTCAGTTGGCTTGCTCTTGTCTGCCTATCATGACGTAAGGATTCTCAGCCCCAGGACCATGTCATCCTGTATGCCACTATGCTCTCTGCCATGATGACAATGAAGTGAGCCCCCTCAATTAGATGTTTTCCTTGTAAGGGTTGCCATGCTAATGGTGCCCCATCACAGCAATAGAATCCCTACCTAAGACAAACACTATATACGAACCTTACACCAGATATCATAATGCACAGAAACACCAACCTTCAACCAGACAGCACACAGATACACCCACATAATACCATAAACAACAGATACAGCAACATACGACCAGAAACCAACACACAACCTTACACCAGACAGACATACTACCAGACACCACACAGATACACCAAACTTCAATAAACAACATACACATACATCAACCTTCCAGCAGACACCATGGTAGATATACAAAGCTTCTACCAGACACCATAGATACAGCAACTTTCAACAAGACACCACCCAGATACAACAACATACTACCAGACACCAGAGATACACCAACTTTCCACCAGATAAAAGAACTACACCATCCTTACATGAGACACCACAGATAGACCAACCTTCCACCAGACAGCAAAACATATACCAACATACTACCAGACACTACAGAACACCAATATAGTACCAAACGCAACACAGATTCAACAAACTTCTACAAGAGACCACTGCAGATACAACATACTCCCACACAAAACAGACACACCAACCTTCCACCAGAAACCACAGACTTTCAAAAATTCCATTAATACCATAGATTCTCCAGTTTTCCACCAGATGTTACACAAATATGCCAACCTTCTAATAATACCACAGATACCAACCTTCCACCAGACACCAGTTCTAACAACCTGTTACCAGGCACCACAGATACAACAATCTTCCACCAGAAGCCACAGAGAAACACCATCTTACTATCAATCCCACAGATACACCAACCCTCAATAAGAAAACACATATACATCAACTATTCCACCAGACACCACAGAGATATATCAACCTTTTCATCAGATACCACCATACTATACCATTAACCTCAAATATACCAACGTGCTACAAGATATCAAACAGATATACCAACCTTCTACCAGGCACCACAACAGATACAACCTTCCATGAGACACTGTAGATGCACCAACCTTCCACAAGACACCACACAGATACACCTTAGTATACTACCAGACAATGAAGATACACCAGACATCATCACGGTCACACCAGCTTGCCATGAGACACCACAAATAAACTGCACCAGACTCCACATATACACCATTAGACACTACAGATACACTACTTTTCCACCAGATTACACAGATACAGCAATGTTCTACCAAACACCACATAGGCACAGCAACATACTACTAGATACCATAGATACACCTTCCACCAAAACCCAGAAATCCCTACCTCCAATCAACCTTGCACCAGACACCACAGAGATACAATATACCACTAGACAACACAGATACACCAACCTTCCACCAGAAACCACAAATACACTAACTTTTGACCTGATAACCACTGATACACTAATCTTCCAACAGATACCACAGATATACCTTTCCACCAGATAGCAGAGATAAACCAACATACTACCATACATCAGCAAACTACCAGTTACTATAAATACACCAACATTACACCAGAAACCAGAGATACACCATTATATTATCAGAAACCACATAGAAACATCATTTTTCTACCAGATACCACCAGGGATACAACATACTAACATGACTATAGATATACCAACTCACTACCAGACACCACCCATATACCAACCTTCAGCCAGACATTACAGATACCTCAACCTTCCATCAGAAATCACAGATACACAACCTTCCATTAGACACCACATATAGAGAGATACACCAACATACCAGGCATCACATGTACACCATCTTTCCACAAGTCGTAACTCAGATGCTACATACCACCAGACACTATTGATGCACCAACCTTCCAAAAGACTGCACAGATACACCAAGCTTCTACCATCAAAACAGATACAAGAAACTTCCACAAAGCAACCTTCCATTAGATACCACAGATATACCAAACTTCTACCAGACACCACTACAGATACACCAACATACTACCTGACACTGCAGATATACCACCTTTCCATCAGATAATACAAAGATACACGGACCAGACACAACACAGATACACCAACCAGTCATCAGACCCCACTACAGATACATTAACATGCCACCAGATATCACAGATACATCAACCGTCCACCAAGTAAAAGAGATACATCAAAATTCCAATACACAGATACACCAATATAGTACCAAATGCAACACAGACTCAACAAACTTCTCCTAGACACCATTACAGATACACCACATACTACTAGACCCTAAACATACACCAACATATCACCAGACACCACAGACACACCAATCTTCCATCAGAAAACACAGATACACAAAAATTCTATTAAACCACAGAAACACAACCCTTCCACTACACACCACAGATATATCAACTTCTACCAAGTACAACAGATACAACTTTCCACCAGAAACCACTGATACAACCTTCAACCAACACCACATAGATAAACCATCAAAAACTTCCACCAGATACCACAATGCCCCACCAGATAACAGAAGCATCAACTGTCCATCAGACATCAGATATATACCTTTATACTACCAGATACCACACAGACACATCAACCTTCTATAGGACTCCATCAGAGATACACCAACATACTGCATACACCACAGATACACTATCCTTCAACCAGACACTACAAATACTCCAACCTTTTTCCATCAGACACCACAGAAACACCAACCTTCCATTACACCCCACAGATAGACCAATGTTCCAAAAGACACCACACAGAGACACTAAACTTCTACCAAACACCACCACAAACAACCATACATACAACCACACACAAACATACAACCAGACACAACATACACACCAACATACTACAGATACACTATCCTTCTATCAGATATAACACAGATACACCAACCTTCCAACAGACAAAACATACGAGAAACTTCTACCAGAAAGCATAGATAAACCGACCTTTCACTAGACACCACAGATACACTAGCATACTATCAGAAGCCACCAACAACCATCTTTCCACCAGAAACCAGAGATACACAGCCATACTACCAGACACACAGTTATACTAACTTTCCACCACACTACAGATGCACCAACCTTCCATTAGACACCTCAGATAGACCAACCTCCCGCCTGACATCACAGATATACCAACTTCCCCCAAGACACCAGATACTACAGATACATCCACATTTAGACTCCAAAGAAACACCAACTTTCCACTAGAAACCACAGAGACACATTCACACTATCAGACACCACACAGAGATACCAACCTTCCATCTGAAACCAGACATACCAACCTTCTGTTAGACATCAGAGATAGATCAACCTCCCACCAGACACCCATCACACAGGTACAATACAGTATCAGACACCTTATAATCACCAACATACTATCAGACACCAGATACACCAACCTTCCCTTAGAAACCCTTCCCTGCCCCTCACCAACACCTGGGAGAAAGCCCAGACCCTCGCCTGAGCAGCACAGTAGAGCGGATCCTATTGGTGGAGGCGGGTGAGCCAGCCCCAATGCTGTGAGCATGGGAGAGCTGCATCCCCTCCCCACCCATCAACGCCTGAGGCGGGTGGAGAGCTGACCCTGAGGTCAAAAGAGCAGGAGCCGCCATCCCCACACCAGCAGCCAGGGCAGTGGGGAGAAGGCCTGCACCGTGTCTGGGCACCACAGTGGAGCTGGCCCTGGAGGTGGAGGTGTGGGAAAACTGACCCCGAGGGTGTGAAAACCAAAATGGCCCCGGTCCCTGCTTATCCACACAAGGGATGAATTATCCAGGGCAGTGCTGGAGAGCCCACCCTGGTGGGGAAGGCGGGAGAGTTGGCAGGCTGAGCAACCCTGCAAATACCCAGGCCCAGAACCTGCCCCAACATCCACCCCACCTGTGATCTGCTGGAGCACAGGGCATAGGGGTGTCAGTCCTGTGGACCCAGGACTACAGGATCTCCACGACACAGGGCAGCAACAGGATATCTAGGAAGCGTCCCAGTGAGGGCCCAGAGTCTATGGTGTGGCAGACATTCTTCCCCACAAATGTCTGCATGTAAAGATGTACGGATAAAGCTTTTTACTGCATGACTCACTGTCACACTGCAGCTTCCATATTTCCCATTCTTCCTTTTTTCTCTCTTTCTCTTAAATTTTGTTTTATTTTGGGTTGGGGAGGGAGATGTGTGGGATTGGGAGGCATAATGGAAAAGACACAAAGAATAAATAAAAAAAATTAAAAGAGGAAACCATGCAGATATACCAATATACCACCACATGGAACAGATACAGAAACATACTAGTGGGTGCCACAGATACCACACAGTACAAATACAGTAACTTTACGCCAGATTACACCCCAACTTTCCACTAGAAACCACACAGACATTCCAACATACTATCAGACACTACAAAGATACACAAACCTTCCACTTGATACTAAATAGATACACCAACACACTAGCAGACACCACAGATACACAAATCTCACACAACACACTACATACATATACAACAGCCTTCCACCAGACCCCACAGATACACCAAACTTGCACCTGGCAACATATAAAGCAACACAATACCAGAAACCAAATACACCAATATTCCACAACACACCAAGGCTACACTAACCTTACACCTCTCCAATAGACACCACAGATACACTAACCTTACACCTATCCAATAGACACCACAGATACACTAACCTTATACCTATACAATAGACACCATTGATACAACTTTCAACCAGACACTACACAGATATACCAACTTTCTACCAAATACCACCACAGACATAACTTCAATGACAATCTAGACACACCAACCTGTTACCGGACACTGCACAGATACACCAACACACACCTCACACCACAGACACACCTATATAGTACAAGACACCACAGATACAGCAATTTTCACAAATTACCACAGATACACCAACACACTAAGAGACATGACAGATACATCAACCTACCAGATACCAGATTCCCCATCTTTCCCCCAAACACTATACAGATACACCCACCTTCTACCAGACGCCACCACAGATAACCAACCTTCCATGAGACTCCACATATACACCAACCTTCAACCAACACCACACAGATAGACCAACCTTCCATTTGACACCACAGAAACATCAGCCTTCCACACCTCACAGATGAACCAGCATACTAGATACCACAGAGATAACGCAAACTTCTACTAGAAACCACATAGATACACCACCCTGCCTTCCACCAGGCAACACTCAGACACACCAAACACTATCTGACAACACAGAGATACACCATCCTTTCTACCAGACACCATACAGATACATCAACATACTACCTACACCACAGACACACCAATCTTCCACCCAAACCACAGACACACCAACCTTCCATCAGACACCACACAATACACCAACATAATGTCAGACACTGCAGATACACCAGCCTTCTGCCAGATATTAGACACCTTCAGCAGACGCCACACAGATACACCAACCTTTCACCAGACACGATCTGGTTACCCCAATCTTTTGGAACTCTATACACCCAACCTGTTTGAAGTATCTTTGGAATATGTGGCTAGAATGATGTGAAGGGTGATGGATGTGGTATGTGTAACCAGAGATCACAGTACTTGGCAGAACTGAATTCATGATGTTTGGGCTAAACTTGAAAAAAATACATCTGGACCAAAATAAAAGAATTGCGATGAATACTGCTGAGTCTGAATCATGCATCTGTAAACATAGCATTTTATTAACAAAATGTTTACACCTCTCTTGACACCAATTTGATAGTGATGGAGCATGCCATACTCTATAAAAGCATACAACAGAAGTTGAGCTGAAGATCTACCAGAGTGTGCCAGATCTACCACCGGCAGACAGAAGCACACCAAAGAAAATCTTAAAACAAAAGGAAACGGTGTTTTCTTTTTCCAGCATTTACAAACAAAACGGATACCATACAGTTTACATAGACTTAGGTCCAGCCCAAGGTCAGACCGCAAAAATGGTCATCAAACATCCACACGGGCTTGGCAAACCCTCATTCCAGTACTGTATTCCAGGTCACCAGGCAGCACAGCCTTGTGAAGCCACAGCTTTCAGTTCAGGCTGTGGAGAAGGCCACCAGGCTTGGTAAAGCAGAAACAACTCGGTTTTCATCCAGAGGCTATTAAAACAAGGCACAGGACGCTTACTCCTTGTACTGCGTCTTGACAAGGGATGGCATTCTCAGAAGCAAAAAAGGATTGCTGGTTGGTACAAGGGCTTAGGTTTTCTTTTCTGTCTGGGGCTTGGACTTTTAAACTCTCCCACAGGTGCTCTCCTCCAAACTTCGTGGAGGTCCGATACTTTGGCCCACCATCCTATCACCTTGGACAGGTCCCATTCTGTGGCTCAGTTGTGCTTGCCTTGTGAGTCCAGGCTGCTTGCTGCCCTTCTGGAAGTCCTGGGGGCTCTTTACCCCACAGGGAAGGGCAAATCATGTATGCTGAGGTGGCTGGGGCAGGGTGACTGAGGGAGAGCCCACAGAGAGCGGGAGTAAGGCAAGAATTTGTTGTCAATCATCTAGAAGGCAGGCCATAACTTCTGAAGGTCAGAGCTGTGATTGATGATGGTGTGAGTGACTCATGAAGTAAAATGATGGAGAGACTGAGTGGGACATTAAAAAAAAAAAAAAAAAAAAAAATCCTTCCCAGGGCAATAAAGCTCTGTCTACAGAACACAACAAATGGATTAAAAATAAGAGTCAGGATCAGCTGCCCTGATAGCCAGGTGCCACTCATCTTCCCCCCCCCTCCCACCAATCTCACTGGTCCCTCTGACGTGACGGGCATGGTCCAAATTAAGAAAGTTCCATGCACCATGCAGTAACTTCACGCAGGGATAGGAGGGAAAGAAGGTGCAGCCTTGCCTCCAAGCTTCTCCAAGGTGCAAAATGGATAATTTAAGCAGAAATGCCAAGTGTCGATGATGGGCAAATAATGTTTAGTTCTCAACACACGCAGTAATGTGGGCAAGGGTCTGGCAATGGTCTGGAGAGGGTGAGCATGGGGCACAGCTGGGCTTCAGATGCTTAGGGGCCTCCTTGACAATGTAAGCTCTGTGTAAAGATGGCTCCTCCAATGGACTGCAGTATACAACTTGCCCTCTCAACTCCGAAAAGTTCCCGAATCAAGCGGCATAAAGAAACCAGCAGGCTGTGTCTACTGTGCGATTAAGGAGGACATTAAGACCCATGCTAGAAAACTTGTCAATTAAAGAAGGCTCTTAAAAAAATCATTACTGTCTTAGGACTCCCCATTAATTGGCAGACAGAGCTTGGCACTCAAAGTCCTGTCTGTGGAGGTCTACTCGGGGTTTTGCTTGTTGTAATTATGCAACATTTTGATGAGACACTGGGCACCAGAAAATGAACTCGCAGCAAATTAAAACATTTTTTTTCTGCAAGTTTTTTAGACATTATGGTTTTAATCTCACCATCTACAATTTATATATTCTAATCTTGCCATCTAAAATGTTCAACATAATGAAAGGAATCGATGGAAGGCCTGAGATATTTTTTGTTTTTATTAAACTTCTGAATCCTTTTGTTTTGAAGCCAAAAATATTCTAGCACATCTCTAATTGATTACCCTCTGAGAGGAAAGAACACAGATATTAGTTATTTCTGATGGTACAGACCATCAAATTAAACTTGATCTATGCTGGTGGAAGTCCTAGCTCCAGAGAGTAAATCACTCCTCCGTGCTCTGAGCACCTGAAGGACGAGCTGAGAAATACGGCGATTCCAAGCTTCGTTCATTTGCCCTTCTCGGCACGCCTAATGAACTTCATCCGTGTAGGCCCCTCACTCATCACCTCCTGAGATGCCGCAGGAAGGCTCCTGAGAAGGGCAATACCTTTCTAATGTTTTTTAGAGTTTCATTTGCACATAAAACAGGACAAATGCCCTGGAATTCCATTAACATTTCTCGCAAATCAGATAATCGAATTGCCTGGTTTTCTATTCCTGGAAGTCGAGACAAGCCTCTCTGCCGTCACAGGAAATTCGCTGAGGTCATTCTCCTAAGTCTCAGGCTAAATTCTACCTGACTCTCCTTTTCTGAAACTGCTTATCTCCTAGATAATTTGCTGCTCAGAATATATATTTTTTAATTATGACATTTATTGGTGTGTGTGTATGTGTGATGCTAGGACAACTTGTGGAATTCTTCTCTTTGTCCTATGTGGGTTCCATCTATTGTTACCAGCCTTGGCAGCAAGTGCCTTTACCAAGAGATCTCACCAACCCAATTTAAAAAAAAAAAAAAAAAAAAAAAAAAATCACTCATGGGCTATCTTAAACCATCACCTTTTATCTTTAAAGCTTCCCCCATCCCCCCAGGGAAGGCACAGTTAACAGCTTGAATCTTGAAGGCAGATCCCATTTCTTCCTTGAAAATGGATGAAATTAAACAATTAACAAAAACTGTGTTGCCTGCCTGTCCCTTCAAAACAAATTTAAATAAGGACTTGTAAGAGATTCTATGTCATTCTGCACTCACCAGAATCAGCCTGAAGAGCCTGGTGAGGCCCAAGAGCCAGCCATAAGCCACCTGTCAGGCTGCCATGCTTTGAAGCAGGCTTGGAGGTCAGGGCAGAGCTCAGGGCTCCCAGATAGCTTTCCTTCCTTGGGAAGACTGTCTCTCTCCTGACCCCTGCAGGGTCTTGCAGACACATGGGTGTCCAAGGGCCAGTTTCAGAGATGACAGTGTGAGGGCTCACGAGTGAAGAATACTGAACCCCATCAGCCTCTTTGGCAACAGAGAAGAGGGAGGTGTTGCCTTTTGGGGTGTGGAGGCTGATGTGCTGGTATGCAGTGGACCCCAAACTGAACCCCTCCACCCCATTCAAAAATGGTACCTTTGAAATATAGCAGCAGGCCCTGTGGTTTGGTAACCCCTTGGATGCCAGATGATAGGACACTCTCAGCTGTGTCTCTTCAGACATTTAGACAGCTCCAAATCCCAAACCCACTTTCATCCAGAGACAAGGGACACGTGTACGACTTAACAAGCTCTAAAATTCAATGTGGGTCACCACCACTCCCGCCCGTATATGTCACATATTTAAAAGTTCAAAGACTCTCAACAATGACACTGCCCTCTTCAAGTAGCCATGTCCCTCATAAGAAAATCCTGATCCTTTGACCTGGGTAGGCGTCCAAGAACAGGAGAAAATGAGAAGAGGCGGGCACTTCAAACATCATCATAAATGGGAACAAGGACCCAGGTTATTTTTAAAGGAACAAATCTCTCGGCTGCCATGTGCAGTGGTGGCCTGGCTGCAGATGACAGGCAGGCAATGGCGTTTCACTGGGAACCAGAAGGGCTTGCAGTTGGTGTCTCTCTCCAATCACTTCTCAGGGTTTACAGAGAAGGACACTTAATCAGCCTCTCACTTTATGTTCTTTTAATCACCAAATGATAGTTAATTAGTTATCACAGAATCAGAGAAACACTTATGGAAAAGAAGAGATTGAGAGACCATGGTTCCTAGGATTGGACACCTGCAAGGAGCTTATTTCAATTTCTCTGAAAGAAATCAATACACACTGGCAGTTAATTAAAGATCTTTCCCCTTCTGTTCAGTCTTCAACGTTTTTAAAGATGGCCTTGCATCATAGAGAACCAAAGATTTCTATGGAGGGCCAGGTCTTAATGCCTTTGGAGCCGGCCTGTTTCTCTTAAGAAACAACCAGGAGAGCAAGAACTGTGTATTAGATTCCTGTTTAGTCTAAAATGTGGCCAAAATAAAGCACTATGTCTGTCTACATTTTAATATGCATTTTATAAGAGGAGAGTACACTGAGAACGAAGTGTGGGCCGGGCTGCAGTCTGCCGTCATTAAGCAGTGCATGATGCCACAAGCAGGGCAGCCTCGCTCATTCCTTGGACAGACTGCTGACAGAGAGGGCCTGAGAGGCAGCACACAGGGCTCATGCTGCTCATCCTATTGGTGACACACGCGGCCACAGCCAGAGCCCTTCCCTACATGCGGTATGCACAGCACAAGAGGGGATTAGCTAGAGAAGCCACCATGTGCCACAGAGGAGGGCAGCGATCGGATACGCCACAATTCCCAAAGTGTACCAGGCTGTGCAGGCCATGAATTTGTACCACCTTTTGGTGAAACGAGGCAGAAAGTTTCTCACGGGGGCAGCCTCCTCTACACGAGCCAAGCAGGTCTGTTTGTGTTTTGTCCTGGAGACAGAGGTCTGGCATGGGGGCGCTGGGGACACACCAGGCCGATCCCCTGCCCTCCCGCAGCTGTATGTCAAGTCACATCAAGCCACCATGGGTGGCAGGAGCCCAGCCTGGGGAAATCACAAATTTAACATTGTGCAGCAGGCTTGGGGATGAGGTGACAAAGTCCATACAAGGTGCTGGCAGTCTGACTTCAGTAAGAGCAGGCAGTTGAGGTGCTCACAAGGCCTCATTCAGGGCTCTGCCATTATAAGCACAAAGTAGTAACAACTGTTTGGAAAAGTTTTGACTGTTCAGTTAAGGGCATCTGTGAAAACACAATTTGCTTTGAAATTCAAGCTGTTTCATTTCCTATTTAATCTTGTAAACTTCCTTCCGTTACAATACTCAGGCTGGAAGGGTGCCAACTTAGGCCAGGAACAAATTTCCAGCAGCTTCGCTGGGGGGGGGGGGCTTTATTTTTAGATTATATTAAGAAGCTCATTAGGCTCCCGGGGGAAGAGAGTGCAAAGCCCTAAGGGGGCAGAGGAAACAAAGGAGGCGGGGTGGGTTGGCTGTCAACAAGCAAGCACTCAACCCAGTTGCTCTGAGCTTGCCACTGTCAAGGCCAGGTGAGTGACTGATGGATGGTGCTGGGCTCTCACTCGCCCCAGGCTAGGAAGGACTGCTCAGGCTTGTCGAGGAGGTGTATGTCTTTATCACCATTTCCAGGTGGTGCAGAGGGGTAAGAGGAGGGGGAAGGGAGCTGTGAGCTGAGTGCTGCGTGGTTCTGCACAAGGTGAGTTTGTCTCAACACTTCCAGTGGACTGGCTGGAAATGAGTGGGCATAGGTGAGGGGGGCACAGGACTAAATGGAGGACTAAACAGAACTCAGTTATTAATGTATTTACATAATTTATAATTTTTAAGCAATGGTCTCATAAATACAGACTACAAATTTACATATGCTAGGCACCCTACATTGTTTTTCCCCACCAAAATACCTGGGCCCCAAACCAAATCATTCCCTTTGTTCTCTCCCTCTTCTTAAACCACCGCCCCTCATCAGTTTAGGCACCGTCACCTGGACCACGGGAGCTTATTTAGAAAGGCAATGATAAAACTAAGGTGTGGGTGACACATACAGGGTGAGAAGTAAACCCAAGGTGAGCCAGGCCGCTGCCACCGCGGTGCTCTTTACTGCGCATGAAAGTGCTTTAGAGATGGTGGGGGGACGCCCATCCCTCCACTTGTGATCACTTTCCACATCTTAAAGGATACGATGCTGACGCTAGAGACAAGGACCAAGGAGATGACCATCTCCACAGCCTTTTCCCTTAAGATCTACAAAAGTGCTCATTTCCCTTTACAAATGACACATGGCATCCTGATTACAAAAGTACCAGCAATTCAAACCTACCATTCACACATCACATGCTTCCCATCAGCTAGGTCAACAGCCAATGATGTGGTCCCTTTCCACGCCAGAGTCTGTGACAGGAGTCTGTAGAGGAAACATCTGCTGCAGCCTTCCAAGAAACCCAACAGCCAGTTCCTCTGAGTCCTTTTTGCATGAAGAAGACTCCAGGGTACGAGGCAGCTGCCGGTGGCAGGGATGGCCCTCCTGAAGCATCCAGGGCCACCTGCTGCTTCATCCATGAGGGGCCCTGGGTTGTCAGCAGCAGCTTCGCTTTGGCTCCGATGGCTGTCTTCGGAGTTTGAAGCCCTTGCCGCCAGACGGCGGGTTGGCATCCGTGGATGGAATTCTTCGGCCTGCACCAAGGGGAGAGGAGAGGAGGCATAGCTTTGACTTCCTAATCTGTTCCTTCTCGGACACAACTTTGGCAATGCAACATGATAGTTTTATTGAGGTAAGACAAGGAAGATGACCAAGATGGCAGGGAAGACCCAGCATCACATAACCCTGAACCCAAAGCCACAATGAAGAGCACAATACTGCCTTGACACCAGAAGCCACCAGTCTTTCAGATGTCACCAGTTCTTAAACTAACATATTTCTATTCCAGGATCCAAATAAGGAAACTTAGTAAACCTTTTAAATACATAAATTAGACTAAAATAATTTCTCTTGAGCCAGTAAACACAATTAGCGGAAAAAAAACAAAAAACAACCAAAACGCCTGATTCCACGTTACATGGCAGGGGCCATCCCAGGCATGTGGATACTCCCAGATGGTGCCCAGCTCCTCTGCCCCTCAGGATGGCCCCTCACAGTACACAGCGGGCTGCTGCTGCCCTGAATAGCTGAGCATGTGCACTGTCTCCTCCACTAACCACCCCCTACTGCTGGGCACCAGTCCTCAGAGCTTCGGGTTCTGAGCAACTGTGTGGGGGCCAAGAACTCGGGGAGGGGCCGGGGCACTGTTCTACCCCTGGGCATTTATCTGACACACACACCAGATTCCTGGTGATTACTTATTGCAATTTAACTTCTGGCAGGTGCTGCCGTGTTGCTCTCTGAAGAGGCTGTGGCATTATCTCCACGACAACGTAGGGGAGGGACAGGCTTCACTTTATGGCTCTTCAATCACCGTCCACCCACCTGGCTGACATGGTTCAAGGCTGCTTCTTGCACAGAAGTTTTCCTGCCTTCTCCTCCTGTGTTATTCCAACCCTCACATGCCACAAAGCACCAGGACACCAGCAACACGCTGATCTTGGTGTGACTGGCATCCTCGTGCTGGACTGGGCCTCCATTCTTGCATGTTTCCCTGTGGCATTCCCAGATCTCTGCGGCACAGCACAAGGCTTTAGAGGAAGGCTTTCTGTCTGTCTGTCTGTCTTTTTTTTTTTTTAAGAGGGAAGGAATGACCACACAGGGACATGTAGCATCAGCAAGGCTGAGAGGAAGTCCCTGACAACCCTCTGGGTGTGGCTGCAAAGTCCTGAGGGAGCCCCACTGAGGACGGTACCCTGTGTCAACAGCGCACAGTATGACTTGAACATGGACAAAAGTGCTCTACAACTTTCTAATGTGTTGCGACACTGCTGTGAATAAATCACAAATGTAGTTAAGCCTCTAGAAGGTTCTTGTCATTATGGGTTTTCTCAATAAAGGGAAACTGAAATACAGCTGGTACCACATAGGCAACCGTGAAATGTGACAAAAGATTTTCAAATGTGAGAAAAGTGTTTTAGAAGAAAGCAGGAGATAGCTTGATGGTCTGGGCATGGCCAATGGTTTCTCAAGCAGGAACTCTGCTGACCATAAAGCAATGAAGGACAAAGTGAATCTGGAGAGGGCTAGGAAGCTCAGTTCATTGAGGACTGATTCAGAAATCAAAGTCAAAGCAAAGAGGAAGGTATTTCTAACACATAGTCAAGCAGGGACTGAGGTCCCTCAGAGTAAAGGACATGTCATTCGGAAGGGGGATGGACGGTGACTCGGCAGAAGGCAGGCATGAGATTAAGGACTCTGAGCAGAGGCCACCAGCTACTGTCAGGTGGAAATCTACACGTGGACAGGCGCTCAGCTTCAAAGCAGACACGGAGATGCAGGTCCTGCCTCTCCCACAGACTGACGGGAAGAAATCTTGTACACCACTGCTGTGGGCAGCAGCTGGCACAGCTGCCACTTTGCAAACTGTTTGGCAGTAAACTCACAGTGAACACATGCAAACCTAATGACCCAGCAATTTTTCTCTTGGGCACAGAGATACTGAGCAAAAATGCATCCAGATGTTCCCCAGAGGACACAGGATGTTCCACAGAGCAGCCTGCAAGTGCCCTAAGTTAGAAACAACTGCCCAATGTCTGTCAACAACAGAAGGTACAATCATACTGCAAACAGTCCTCATTTCTTCTTCCCAACCTTGAGTTCTGCATCTTTCCCAGCTGTATGGATGTACGAACAATTTAAATGTGTAATATAGAACAGAAGCTAGACACAGAAGGGTAAATAGGGATGGCAAAGAAGCTGAAAGAGTGACTGCCTAGCATATGTGAAGTAGTGGGCTCAATTCTCAGCACCGAACAAATAGGCATGGTGGTGTGGGTTTACGCTAAGGGTCAGGAGGAAAAGCAAGGAGGCCAAAGTCACCCTCATCCTCAGTAACAGAGGGAGTGTGAGGCCAGGCCCGGCTACAGAAGAGGGGACAGCAGACAACAATGAAGGGAGTGTAGCAAGAAAGTGCCATCCTTATCCTACCTAGCGCATGGGACACAGAAGCAGGGCGATTCCTTTGCGTTCAAGGCCAGCCTAGTCTACAAAAGGAGTTTCACGACAGCCTGGGCTGTAGTAAGATCCTGTCTTAAAAAAAAAAAAAACCAAAAAACCCTAAAATAAAAAGGTGGGAAAGAAACCCAAGTGGATTCAGTTACCAGGCTGGGTCACCGCTGGGGTGGGAGCAGCTGAGCTTCTCTGAGTGCCAAGTGAAGGCTTTGCTCTTGGTGAGACAGCCCAGCCCCTCGGTGCTTCTAAAACTGACCTTTCCTGTATGTACATTACGCTTTAAACCAAAGCCATGTGCCAGGCACAAGTTATCTGACAGTACTCACTGAGCAAAAACCAAAAATGATCTCTGTCTCTGTCTGGTTTCCGTCTCTGTGGCCATGTTCAACTCTTCTCAGTTATGTGTGTGTGTGTGCATCTGTCTCTTTCTCTCTGCAGTGCCTAGCAACTGAACCCAAAGCCTTGAACATGTCAGGGAAGACTACCACAGGGCTGCATCCTGCTTGTCTAAGTTTTGGTGTAAAAGTCCATGACCTGTTTATTTTTAAGACTGCTAGAGTATAAAAAAAGAAGCCACAGCAAAACCAAGAATCATTTCAACATGTGGCACACTACGAACGTGGCTACCTGCTAGTTATGAGCACCATATCCCTACCCCTGAAATGAGGAGAAGTAAGTGCCCGAGCGCGCCAGCGGCAGACCACTGGCTGGGACGTCGCCAACAGCTCTGAAAAGGCTTAAATTAGTGGTCAAATTAAAACAATGGAAGACATACGTAACAACCCAGATCTCTGAGCCATCTGAGCTATCTCAGGACTAGACTACGGACTCACACTTGTGAAGTCTGAGCTATCTCAGGACTAGACTGCGGACTCACACTTGTGAAGTCTGAGCTATCTCAGGACTAGATGATGGACTCACACTTGTGAAGTCTAGCACTTTGGAGGCTGAGGCAGGGGACTGCTGTGAGTTCAAGACTGAATCACAGAGTGAGTCCCTGCCTCAAAAATGAAACACAAAGAACAAAGCAAGCTCATCTTTAGAGCCCAGAGTGGCCCAACTGCTGCTACTGGTTCCGTCTTTGGGGGACCACACTTGCCCCCTTGGGGCGGTCCCTGTATGTCTGTGGTGGGTCTTGCCATTCATGACTCTCGCCTTCACCAAGGCTAAGAGCTCTTATAGCTTGCAGCTACTGTGGATTTCAACCTAAGGGCAGTTGGTGGGTAAATGCACTGTGCTGGGGCAGCTGCTCCCTCCATTTGGGAGCTGGCTGTGCTCTGTAAAAGCAAGTCATCCCACTGCCTCAGAGAGACCTTCATCAGGCTCAGCTTCCAACTCTCTTCCCCAGAGGGGCTTTCTTGGACGCTCTGCACACATGCTTACATCTATCTCATTGCTTTCTTCCTATCTCTTATTATTGTGTGAAATGATCCTATTTATTTGGAGTTCACTGCCTGACTTGCTCAACAGAACATACACTCCAGGGAAGCAAGGGCTGTGTCTATCTTCTTTAGGCTGGTTCCCTTGAGTCTGGAACAGTTCCCAATAAATATTTTGATGAATCTGAATGGAATGAATAAACACAGAAGCAATCTGCAGAGAATCCCAAAGGCACGAAGCAGCTTCTCTCACCCACAGGCAAATGCCAACAGCCTGAGGGAAGAGGGCTAGGATGTCTGGTCTCCCTTCCCTTGCCAAGGACTAAGTTCTGGGGTTTTCTTACACACAGACCACACCCCTATTTCATTTCCCCTGAGTTGTTCTGTTTTTTTCTTCTAGAAATCTTGAGTATGTCTGACCCTGTGTATTTATGTCTGTGTAAAGGTATGAGTGCAAGTGCAGCTGTATTCAGAGGCTGGAAGCGTTGGGTCTCCCTGGAGCTGGAGTTACTGGTAGGTGTGGGCACCAGGTAGGTGCTGGGAATGAACTCAGGCCCTCTGAAAGAGCAGAGGGTGCTCCCCACCGAGCCACCTTGGCAGCCTATTCTGTTCATTTCTGATTGGACGAATGACTGAGACATGTTTAGGCAGCTTCTCCGACATTGAGAGGAATTCTTTCTGGAAAGGTGCTCACTACTAAGCAACAGCACTCCAGAAGCCGCTCTGTGACAGACAAACTGGCCATACTCAACTGCTCAAGCCTCCTGCTGTGGACACAGTCTCAGAAGGGAAGCTGCTGTGTTTGCCCTTAGTGGAGGACGCCCCAGAGATGCAGATACTTACTAATCTCTATAAAGAGTTCATTTATGTTTATCGCATTTTTTGCGCTGGTCTCTACAAAGATGGCATGAATGGAATCGGCGTAGTCCTTAGCATCTCTCTCCATGACTTCTCTGGAAGGCAACAATTGCTAATGAGAAGTTCTGCCCCTTGAGACCTTCCCCTCACCACACCCTACACAACAGAACAGTATCTGGATCAGCGGTGGCCTAAATCCAGATCAGTCTTTCCCATTACATGACCTTCAGGTAAGGTTTTCTCCAACCCTTATGTTAAACAAACAACCCCCACCAAAAAAACAAAACAAACAAAACAAGGCCCTCGCCCTGAGAGTCACATGTGGTGCACCGACACTGTCAATAAGATGCACTTTTTGCATTCAATTACTCTGTGTCATGGCAGCCTGAGAGGCAATGATCTCAGATAATGTCATGTGCGATACCACCAATGTTTGAGTAAATTACACGCCTGTCTACATGTAATGTAATTAAGTCCAAATGCCTTTAGTCTTCATTTTAGCTTGAAACTTCAGGGCCAACCACATAACACAAGACATTTTTCAATGTCACAGATAAAATAAAAGCCAGACTCTTACCATGGATATGGCTCATTAGAAAAAGAACATGCAATCGGCATGGGAATCTCTTGTCTAATAACTCACCTGACATCAGTAAGATCACATTTGTTCCCTGCGATGGCAACAACAATGCTAGGCGGCCCATGCTGCCGGAGCTCCCTCACCCAGTTCTTCAACGTTGAAAATGTCTCCTGCAACAGAAAAGGAGAGAGCTGGAGGCCTGAGCCACAGACAATGGTGTCTAAGAAGAAAGGAGTAAAGTCTTACTTCTTTTGTGATGTCGTAAACGATGATGGCTGCCGCTGATCCTCGATAGTACATCGGTGCCAAAGCACGAAACTGCAGAGGGAGAAGAAGCAATGACACGGGACAGCCAGTTAAGGGTGTCCTCTTAGCAGACTCAAGTCCATTATCCCTGCACAAAAGGTAATCTTTCTCTGAAACCACGGAAGATGATATAATGGTTCACAGCAAGTGAACCTGTGACTAACAGCCGAGGTGGTACTGGAACACAGTCCCGGAAGACAGTCTAGAAAACAGCTTTATATGAATGGAATGTGGAGCTACAAACAATTGTTTCAGTTAAGAAAGCATTCTGGTTCCCAAATTCATTTGTTCAATAGACCTTTCAACTTTGGCTTCCCAAACTGAGGACACAAAAACACTGCTAACTGTAGCCAAAGGGGTTAAGACACTACGGGAAGCTCACACAATCAACTAGCTTAGGATCACAGGGGCTCGAAGAGACTAAAGGGACAGCCAGAGGGGACTGACTTAGGCCCTCTGCATATATATTTCAACTGTGTGGCTTGGTCCTCTTGTGGGGCTCCTAACAGTGGGGACAGGGGCCGTTTCCGACTCTTTTGCTGTCTTTTGGCATACTGTGTCGCCTTGCCTAGCCTTAATATTGCAACTTGATACTGACACTCATGGGAGTCCTGCCCTTTCCTGGATGGGGATGGAAGAGGAGGGGTAGGAATGGAGTAGGGAATAAGGGTTGGAAGGGGATTGGGAGGGGAGGATAGGGCAAGTCTGCAGCTGGGATGTAAAAGAGATGAACTACAACAAACAAAAGCCGCTGCTGTAAACAGTTCTAGTCACGAATGCACACTTACATCCCCGACCTGAATGAGTCTGCAACTTGCTTTTCTAACATCTGCACACATAGGTCCCCCTCCACGTTCACAATGCCATACTAAGCAGTTTCTGCCTCCTTCCAGCACATACGGGAGAAAGATGTAGGGAGAACTATCAGTTCAGTAGGTCATTTCTTTGGAGGAGTGTGGGATGGAAACGTGAAGCTCTTCCCTCCCTCCGATCTGAGTTTTGGGCAAATGTTCCTGTGTGGATTTCCTCTTCCAAGGATCATGCCTTCATTCTATAGCTGGTCTTTGAAGCCTGGTCCCCAAGAGTGATGCAGCACTCCTGTATTGTACTCTGCTCCCTTTGTGGTGGCTGGTTGGCACTGGGTGTGCATGCAGAACACACACAGTATGCCTGTGGCTCTTGAATGTCTCTGAGTTCATGGTCATCCTTCTGATAAAGTAGTGACATTAGAACTGGAACCCCCATGACGGAAGACATCCTGACTGCTAGTTAGGGCCTTCCATGGACCTCATTCACTAGAGGGTAAGCAGGAGCTACAAGCCGGCTGGTTTCAGTCCTTTTTGCACCCCACCCCAGACATTTAAAATGCTGGACTGACTTGAACAGTGCAAGAGAAGGAGCCAGAGGCACACAGGTGGGGCTGGGATTAGGGTTCCAGCTCTCTCCACTATGGGTCTATAGATTATGTGTTTGTGATGGCAACATCCTTTGGAGGGGCCTATCTTTCTCTACAGTTTTGTAAGGGGAAAGCCACACCAAGAAAAGCAGATTGCAAGTCTACAATGTGTAAGCTGACAAATGTAAATCCCCATGTAGATGCTCATCACAAAGACAAAGCATTTCTGTCAACACAGACAAGCCCTGTGGCCTCTAACCTTGGCGACTCTTGCCCTCAAGTCCGTCTGCTGATGGCCATCACCTCAGCGCTGCTGGTTTTCCTTCCTGGTTCTACTCTGCAGAGAATGCCCCCTTCCATCCTCTCACTTTCTCTCCCTGAGCACAGGTGTGCACACTTCAGCACCACAGCGGAGGTCTGTGACACGGCAGTGGCAGTGCTGGGACTTCTGCTGCTCAGTGGGGTGCTTGGTCCTTTTACATCTAAGACCACATGCTGTGTTTGGACACAGGTCCAGGGGCTTTGTTGCAAATTTGCTCAAATTTTTTAAAATGCCTGCCCACCTGCCCTCTCTCCCTCCCTCCCTCCCTCCCTCCACAGTAACTAAGTTTAAGTATCCGTGAAGGTCTCAAATTCATGGTGTGGCCAAGGATGACCCTAACCCCGATACTCCCTCAATTTCAGAGGAAGGGACCACAGGTGTGAGCCACTCATTGCTCCTGGCTTATGCAGCGCTGGACCAAACTCTAGGCTTAGTGTGTCAGAGCCACCCCCGCCCTTAGCTGGGGACCAAACCCTAGGCTTAGTGTGTCAGAGCCACCCCCGCCCTTAGCTGGGGACCAAACCCTAGGCTTAGTGTGTCAGAGCCACCCCCGCCCTTAGCTGGGGACCAAACCCTAGGCTTAGTGTGTCAGAGCCACCCCCGCCCTTAGCTGTACTTTTCTGCATTACTTATCAGGCGGTTGTTCTTGCAACTACAATGTAAGTTTTTTTTAGTCCACTTCTAATTTAAATGTATGCTTCCTATAAAACAATAGATCTTCCTATAAAACATCTAACCTTGCCTAAAAGAACCTTGCATGAATCTAACCCTGCTTACTTTGGCTGCTATTGCTAAATGCTTCAAATGCACACACTAATTGTTGAATAAGGTAACTAGCTGTCCAGACGTTGAGAAGAAGAAAAATGATGCTCTTTGCCCTCTACCACCTGCAGTGCTCATTATTTCTTTCTGTTGGCTCTGAGGGGCCACTCTGTGGCTGTTACTGCTGAACTCTCTGCTCTCACTTTCTCTAAGACTACTTTGATTTTGTATCTGGAAGACGATCTTGGCAGACTCACTCGTTTGTACGCCCACAGCACACTAAAAGTTTTGTCTCTCGGTCTGCCCGCACTGCTTCTGAGAGAAGTAGAGCCCCACTCATACTGTTCTCTGGCATTTGAGCATTTTCTCCTTACCTTCACTTTTTTTGGGCAGTTTGACTAGGGTCCTTGTTGTACTTAAAGGTTTGCTGCAGCTTTTAGATTTGAGAACTGATATCTCACTAAAACTAAGCATTCAGCCATCAATTACAGACACACTTTAACCTGCACCCCATCCGTCTTTGTTCTCCTGGGAGCCCGGTCTGCTTTACTCAGCTGACCACGTCGCTATGCTGTTGAGGCACTCAGACTTTCCTGGCCTCTCCTTCCTTGGTCCCCTAGTGACCTGTTCTACTGTCCACCCAGCCAACTTTTCTTCTCCAAACTGTGGCTTCAATCATGGCATCTCCATCATAGTCCTCATCAGCTTCTCCCACTGCAGCCAGCTGGCCACTCTTTGAGCCTTTGACACATTTCAGGCACACTTTAAACTCTGGCTGTAGATTCTCAGCACAGGGCCAGCAGGCCTCCTTCTTGTTTCTGCATACATGTGACAATTAGGAAGGCACACAAGCTGCGTCTTCCGCACTGCACTGCCGCTTTGAAATCATCTTCACACTGATTTTGTGAACCGTTAGGATGTCTCTATGTGGGCTGGGTTTGAACCCTGCACTCTGTCTCTCTTTGAGTGAGTCTCTCTCTGATGAGCCCTTTCCTCCTATTGATTGCTGCTGGGTTTTGCGGCGTTCTCTCTGCACATTCACTTAAGCTTCAGGAGGATTCTAAACAGACTTCAGGGTCCTCTTTCTTTCTGGGATGCATCTTTCCAGGGCTCACTGGCCTTGCCCAGTGTTCCAGCACTCTAGACAACATCTTTTCGTTATCACAATCGTGAAAAGGCATTTTCTGCTTGACTCCTTGCTATGGTGTGCCGCAGGCTTGGGAGTTGACCGGGCATGCCTGTGAGGCCTGGCCCATGCCCGCCGATGCTCCTCCTGCCTTGCTCACTGGTTCTTTGGCCGCACTTTCTTAGAAAGCTACTTTGTAAAGTCTTATCCAACATTTACGAGCCAAGCTGGCCATTCTGAAGTCTCTCATAATGTTTTGGTGAAGAAAGAAGATGGACACAGATAAGGAGAGATCAAAACTGTCATCACATCTGTACCCCAAATCTGGCTCTGGATTAGGGGACAGCAAACTTTCCCTGATGAGGACCAGACAAGAAATAGCTTTAGCTCCATGATCCTCTTATTTGTGTCATAGTGTTACTCTATTTCTGGACCAGGGTTACTGTAGAGTAAAAACACAGACAAATTGAACAGATAAACATGCCTGTGTTCCAATAAAACTTTATTTACAAGAGGAGGTGGCTGATTCAACATGGCCCATGGCTCCAGTCCCAGTTCTGGATGCTCCTAAGCGATCCTTGTCTGGCTGAAACACTAACAACAGCTGCTTATGTGAAAACTGTGGGAACTGTGCCTTTATGCTGTTCTGACCACCGAGGAACAGGAAGCCAGAACAAGCGCAGAAAAACAAGGGTTGCAGGTATGGCTGTCAGAGGTGTGGCTGAGAAGCCACCTAGGCTGTCACACAGTCAGGCAGCACTGGCACGCTGTCACACGCTGCCCTGCACTTAGAGTGTACATATGATGCACGCTCATGGTAGCCATCTGTGCAGAGCTGGGCCGTCTTGGCACATCCCGGAAGTCTCAGTGAAGGGTGAGACAAATGGTGACAAAATGAGCTCACTCGAATCGTCAACAGTGGGCAAAGGACTCACAAATGCTCAGTCTTAAGAAAACAAATTTAACCATAAAAACAAGTTTTGTTTAATCTAGCATTTGAGAAGCCTCAGGCTTATTTTTACAGCCAGGAGCAGATTTTTAGAGAAGCCTGAGTCAGTGAGGAGAAAGTCTGGCAAGCCGCTTCTGCTACAAATGTACGCGAGCACAACGTGGAACCTTTCATATCCCAGTGGACTCTCATAGGCCTCACAGAAACATTCGCTTTGAAAAAACATCTGAGGGCTCCAGTCTGTTTTCCTAGGCGCGTCTTCACCCTTTGATATACACACCGCTGTCTTCTCAGCACTTCTTCCGTTTTACTGTAATGAGCTTCCCCAGTCAAGGACTCATACGACATCCAATTCTTACTTGCTTTCATCAACTTGGTGTAACCACTTTGCCATCATTGGAGACTGTCAGAACTACGTGGGGCAGCAGATGTGAGGGTCAAATGGGGGAGGACGTTTGCTCAGCTCATCAAAAAGCCTTTTCCTTCTGCAACGGTCCTGGGTCCCCACCATGAATCTCAATCCTACAGAAAGCTAAGCAATACACACGCTAACATCAGAAACCTATCCCTGACTCATGAGCACTAACCACAGTTGGCACAGAGATCTGTCCTCATCTGTCAGAAGGTGGCTACTAACCAGCCGACCTAAGAACTAACAACAACGCCAGATGTCAAGGGCTGGAACACACACCAAGGCAGTTGCAGCCTCTCTGCGAGGTCAGTCTAAATGGAAGACAGAAATGTAAGAAAACAGGTGACGTCCACTCAGGATAGCGTTCATGTGCTGCCCCCTGACTAAGCCCTGGCACTAGTTTGCCTTCGGGTATTGTACCAGCACTGGGATACAGCAGTAAGCAAGACACTGCAGGCCCAGCTCTTGACATTCACATCTTGGTAGAAGAAGCTGTCAATAAAGGCAGACAGACGAGCAGACATTACAACTTGTGATGAGTGTCTTGAAGACGAATACTGGCAATGACAGAGAATGAACCTGAACCCCTGCTCAGGTAACAGGGAGGAAGGAAAACTCTGAGGAATGACATTTAGCCTGAGACCAAAAGCTGGTAAGAAGCCTGTGAGTGAGAGAGGAGACAAGTGCCATTGAGAAGAGCCAGTGTCACACACTCACACTGAAGGCCTGATGGCAAGTGTGTGTAAGGACCTGCATGGAGGCCTGAATGCAGGGACAGAGTGCAGCAGGACACATGGGCCGCATGGTCCTTCGCACACAGACAGAGGCGAGTAGGGGTCGGCACGAAGACAGCAGTGTCTGACCAATGTTCCACAGTGTCTGCGTTCTCTGAGTAGTGACATGGGTCAGGGCTGGAGGGAGGAAAACAGAGAGAGCAGTCAAAAGGCTGCAGGACACTTGAATGACACTCGAGCGACAGTGAAGGCAGCTGAAGCCAGCAGAGAGAGCTGAAGAACTCAATGGCCGACAGCTGTCAGAAGAATGCAAGATGAGCCCAGACCTGAGCATAAGAAGCACAGCTTTATGGCAACGGGTGCTCAGGGCAGCTCCTCCCGGGCAGCAGAGGTAGGCTCCAAAGGCTGGGGAGACAGAAGAGAACCTACAGTTGTGGGTCACACTGGAGAAGCTCCACAGCGGACTGGCAGAAGAGTGGAGTGGAGTGGAGTCCAGCTATGGTTACCACACAGGGCCTTAGAGGATCTAGACCTGGATGAACCCTAACATCTGGAGCCCTGGTATGTCCTGTATAATGACTGGCCAAACCCAGTATTCCTCTCCTGAAATTATTCTTGCTGCAGGGTCTCCCGGTCAAGCACCATGTCCCTGGCCTGGCCTTTCAGCATCTCCTGCCCAGCTCTAGGCTGAAAGATGGTACTTAAGGCAAGGAAGCCAGACTGAACCACAGAGCAGCACAATCTGCCAAAGAACCAACAGGAGCTAGGCAAGTAAAAGGCAGGCAAAGCGGACTATCAGTCTTCAGGCTCCTGTGACCACCTGAGTAGAGGGCAGGTTCCTGCCTAGGCACTCATTCCACTTTTATGGTACAAAAAAAATCACCATGATAACAGTGGCAGCATGTGAGCATCAAACAAATCTGAGGGGGTGGGTGAGACACGGGACCCAACAGAAGGGCACATCTCTCACTACTAGGGAAAGTCCATGGCTAACATGAAAGCACAGTCCCAGGGCAGTGTGTACATACATCTAGTGGGACTCAGGATGAAGTCCTGCTACTGCAGGATGAAGAGTGATGGTCACACAGGGGACCACTGGGATAACTCCCCATCCCGGATGCACTCAGGGGACCACTGGGCTAACTCCCCATCCCGGATGCACACAGGGGACCACTGGGCTAACTCCCCGTCCCAGATGCACTCAGGGGACCACTGGGCTAACTCCCCATCCCGGGTGCACTCAGGGGACCACTGGGCTAACTCCCCATTCCAGATGCACTCAGGGGACCACTGGGCTAACTCCCCATCCCAGATGCACTCAGGGGACCACTGGGCTAACTCCCCATCCCGGATGCACACAGGCCACCAAGACAGAAGGGTGGCAGCATTGTAAGTGTTGCACAGCATTAGAAACTAAAGCCAACAAAGGGTAAGGCTGAGGCATGACCTCTGCTCACATGTACAGTGCCTCCGTCTGGGATCCTAGTTAGTTAGTGTCCTTCTGTTTGTCTGCCATGATTCTTGTGACAGTCTAAGCCACACACAGTGCCTACGTGGTTTTAGATAAGAGTGTGACGACAAAGTCTTTCTCCAGATTACTTCTCCAGTACCCGGAAGAGCTTAGGGCAGGATCATGCACCTGTCAGATGCTCTGTTTGGACAAGTCATTTGAAAACAAAATTCAACTGCCGCTGAATAATGGGGTGACTGCTGCATGCACCTCACCAGGGACACTGGACTTGGTGCCCAGAATGGAGTGAAAGCAAGGGCGGGCTTCTGTCTCTGCTCCCCTTCCCCGTCTATCCCTGGCCCACCCCCGCCCCCACCCCAGTTCCCACCCTACTGTGCTGTGGACAGGCTCCCTGACAGGCATTTAAGAGCCTGTCGCCAGCCACTGCATTAGCTAATCTGTCCACTTAAACCTAAAGTTTATATGCTGTAAAGTTCCCTCTTTAGCTTTTAAAAGGCAGCTATAAATGAGCTGTGCTTAATTCTCCCTTTCTACCACTAATTCTTTTACAGCTTTACTAGAGGACAGAGCCCCAAATCACACCCTCTGCTCAAGAAACTTTATCAGGTCTGTTAGTCAGCATTTACTTTAAGACATTCAAAAGTATAAAAGCGCCCTCAGTGCCCATTAGCACTTTCTCCATCAGTGGACTTTGTGGCTCTAATTGAAAAGAAAAAGGCCCACGCAAATGGAAGTGAATGTGTCTCTGGTGCAAACAAGTGAGGGACGGCAGACGACAGGGACACTGACAGTTTAGTTGGGGCTGTAATTTGGTTTGGGCCTCAGAAAAACATAGTAAATTAAAGAGTGACTTACTCGTTCTTGTCCAGCTGTATCCCAGATTAGGAATTTATGTAGCTCATTTTGGTACTGGACAGTCTTGGTCATAAAAGATGCCCTATAAAGAGAGACCTAAATGATCAGAACACAGTTATTTAACACCCGTGTCCAGCCCCAGTCGGAATCATCACTTAGATTTGCACGCAGGCTCCCAGCTCCCACTACATCCTCACCACGTCCTTCTGGAGTACTCAGGGATGGCCAGATGCTGGCTGCAGCCCCTGTCAAATAAAGCATTAGGCACATGTGCCTGGTAGAGAAGGAATTCTGAGTTCCACATCAAAGAACCAAGAAACGGTAAACCTCAAGGCGCTATCACTCAAACAGGTGGGTGTCACAAGAAAGCGTTCTTTAAAATAGGCTTATTTTATTATTGTGAAGCTGTTTGGTGTGTGCATGTGTGCACGTGTGTGCATACATGCGTTCCCGGGACAGGTACTTTTACCTGCTGAACCATTTGCTGGACCCATGGGAAAGCTGTGTAAGGACCATGTGCTCAGGGACCTGTGCACTAGTTAAAACACCTTGGACCATTTTGGGTTTCTCTTCCAGGTCTCAAACCACGTGCCATATGAGCAGCCAAGTAAGGACCAGGGCAACATTGGATCTCCTAGAATTATGGCTCTGGGAGGGACAGCCCAATCAAGACAGTGACCTCTGTACCGACGATCACTGCTTCAGGAACACAAAAGGCTTCTCAGCCAAGGCTCAACATCAGCCATGGAACACTTCCCAGCCCACGCTCACACTAGGCTTCTGTTGTTTGGGGGCCCTAGATGTTTTTCAGGACCGTGAAAACTACCAAGTGCCTGTGCGTTTCTGAGGCGCCCAGAGGCCACAGTACAAGCCCGCCACTCTCAAGTCTTGCCTGGACTGTAGCTCCAATGTTGTTTTCTGTCCTCTGTGGAGGTTTTGTCTTCCCACTCTGATTCAAAGAACCTAGAAATGGCCCTTTGAGGTAAAGAGCCAAGTTGTGTATTCTTTAAAGATGCATTTCCTTCTGTAGCCCAGGCTAGCCTTGAATTAACAACCCTGCCTTAGCTTCTGAGTGTTGAGATTTAGGTATGAGTCAGCATGCCAGGCCTGAGCTGTTCTCTTAAACTCCATCCCAATCACTGCAATCTAGACAATGAACTCAATGGTTAGACATTCTCAGACATGTGAGAGCCTTAATTAGAGGTAATCTAGAGAGTGCATTAGAAGGACTTCTGGAAGAATGGCGAGCTCAAGTATCAGAATTCTTAGAAACACTTATGCAGATTCACGGCCAGCAGGCAGCCTCCCAAACTGGATGCTAAGGATGGAAAGTGAGCAGAGAAGCAAGTCCTGGCTACCACAGGTGCCTGCTACCCATGGGGCCCCGGGGACAGCTTTGTGGCTAAGGTTCTCCCTGAAGCTCAAGCATTAGGAATTTTCGGTGAGTCACTCTGACTACATCAGGGTGTGTGTGCAACAGGATTCCTCACTTTGGAAAGGTCTGGCAGTCAGAGGTCACAACACTGGAGAAGGTGTTGCTGTTCAAAGGCAGCTAAGGAATGCTCAGCTGAAACTCTCCAACAAGTCCTCAAAGACCGCCACTCAGCTCTGAGCGAGTGCGCTGTGTGCTACACAAGCATGGCAGCAGTGGACACACATACGGTGACTGTAGGACGGACAGGCCAGGGTGCAGCCTTGGTGGACAGGAAGCTGAGGAAGGAAGATGCGGGACCAAGGGTTGTTTCCTTAAGCTGGAACTAACTCAGGCCAAGTCCACTGTGCCTTAATCTCGTTCCTTTAATGAAAACATATGAGTCAGAGGACAAAGACACAGTGCTGAGGTCTGCAGTATCTGTCAAGAATGGGCCCCAGGCCCCACACAGCTCTCACTGCACACCCTCCCAGGCTACCCACAGCTCTCTTCCTCTGTAGCAGGGCACTGTCTGCAGCTTCTCTCTGTGTCCTGGAACTTAAGTCAACAATTACTGTGGCTGCCCACAGGCTACTTGGCAGTTCATCACATACCACCACAGCATAAAGATGTCAGACAAGGCTCTGCCCTAGCTTGGCCAGAATGGTGCAGTAGGGCAGGGCTGCCTTACTGAGGGTCCTACTTGCCTTCTGCTCAGTCACCAGCTTCAACCATGTACTGGCCACAGGGGTCAAGCAAAAGCTGGGGTTGGGGCAGCTGCTTACTGTGTCCCCACCACAGGGGCCTTTGCAGTTGGCTATGGAAGAGGTATGGGGTCTCTGTTGCTCACTCATGGGTTGAACCAGGAGCTTCTTCCAACCTCCCAGTCAGGGCCCAGCCTGTCACTCTTTCGCTTCTCCCCCGCTAAGCCCTATTCTGTCTCTTTATAGCACCCAGCAACCCCATTCATTGTAAGAGCATGAAGTCCTGACACTCCTCAAATCACTTTACCCTTCACATACAGATTTGGTTTCTTTCTGCAGGAGTAATACTCCAGACTAAAGTCCAGCTCGGGAGTGACAGTGTGTGCTCCTCTCAATGGTCCCTGCTGGGCTCTGGGCTAGCGCCACACAGAGGCTGCCTATCAGACTCAACCATGATTTCTTGCCAAAGCTATAGTGCTGTCTATTGAGGACAGCACTTTTCAAAATTGGACTAAGTAGACAACGGAGACACTTTATCACATAACAGTGTCTAACCCACATTGTTCCCAACTTTTGAGTTGTCAGTCACAGACCCCAAGCCTACCTTTAATACCACGTGATCACACCTGTCTTTTATTAACTTGCATCCAATTTTGTGGTAGAGTTGTCTGGCTCTTCATTTTATATCTAATCTACACCCAAACCTTAGCCCCTGAAATAAACCCATAAATTGGACGCTAATCTTTAGATGGCTTTACTCCAATTTCCTGCCATCAATGCTTCAACTCTGGAATCACTCCTCTAACGCTCAAGTTAAATGACGCAGAGGGTATGATAACTTCAGTGTCTTGCGTTTTGAAAAACAGGCATTGGCTCCCTGCCATTCAAAGGATACATTTCTATTTCCCAGCCTGCCATTTACTTGTCTGAGAACCTTATTTTTCACTACTAAACTGTCTCTCTGCAGTCTGCCTAGGCAGATCTTATTACCTCTTTAATCTAAAATCCCTACTAGCATTATTTCCTAAAGCTAGAAGGCCTTTCATATGCTTCTCCATTTTTCATGACATTCTAAAAATATGACTTTCACGCACATCAAGTAGTCACGATCTTTGGGCAGAGTACGTGTTCCCAATGAAAATACTTGCTACAAGGTGTTTAAAAAATTTCTTTTCTTTAACTTCAGCAACTTATTTAGCTCTCCTGGAATACTGATATGCAATGACATCACTTCCTACCTGGAGCCCTTCCTGGGTTAATGAGGTGCAGTTACCCACACAACTCAACCCATCTTCAAATAAACAAAAGGCCATAACTTACACATCCTGGATCTCAAAGGTGTGTGTGCTGATGACACAGTGCCAGACACACACCAAAATGGACATGAAGAGATGAATGCAGAGGACCTTTGGGCCTTCATAGTCCCTCAACAGAGGCCCCAAAGGTCTTGGGGCAGTGTAGGGCAGTGCAGAGACCGTGTGGGGCTCAGTGAAAATTGGCTGAACAGAGGGAACATCTATCTAGGGTAAAGTCTTTAAAGTCTAGATGTTGTTGCCTGTGCATGGTGATACATGCTTGTAATCTCAGCATTTGGGAGAACAAGGTGGGAAGATCTTCAGTTCTAACAGAACTGAAGTCTTAAGAGTACCCACAAGTTCCGTTTGTTATGTACACCCTACAGCGATGGATCACTCACAATTTCTGACCTTGTTGCGAGTCTAGCCACGCCGCCCACTCACAGCAGCAGGTGCACAGAGGCTGTTCTCTAGGGTGGTGCTCGGCCCATACAAATTCTTCCTCTTCTTTACCTTGGTCATATATCCTTTCCTATAATTTCTAAGAACTTACAATCCTTCCACATCATAAACAATAAAATCAACAATAACAACAAAACTCGCTGCTTCGGTTAAGTGTTGCCTCTCCATTTGCTCCTGGGTGAACCTGCTTAACTGCACTGTCCGCTTCTTCGTATCTGCTCAGGAACAAGGCCATGAATAAGACTGCTGGGACCCAAGGCCAGCCCATAGGATCCCGGCTGTCTTGTCTTATTGCTTCCAACACTTGAGCTCCCAAAGTCTTGTATGAACACTGGTAGGCAAGAGGAGGAAGACCCATCACTGCCTCTGAGAAACTCAACTGCGAGGGCTGCTCACAGGGACAGCGACGCACAAGGGGATGATTACAAGGCTCTTCGCAAAAGCAACTATGAGCAGTCAGGGCCAGAGAAGGTGATCTGAAGATGGAAGGAGAGAGTACAGTGACATGTCTTGAAGATGGTAGCCAAGGCAGTCACTTCAATTTGCAATAGGCAAGCAAACAGGTTTTCCCCTCAACCTCTAGGAGGAAGCAGCTTGGGCGACACCTGAGTTTGGAGTTAGGGAAAGCTGATTTTGGACCTCTGATGTCCACCTGTGTTTTTCAAGGTGCTGCAGTGATTGGTCACGGCTGGAGGAGACCAACAGGTGAGGGTGAGGATGGCATAAAGAGCAAAAGCTCATGAAGAGCAAGCTGGAACCAAAGCAGAGAACCAGGAACACAGTAGCAGCAGCCCTGCCTGAGGTGGGTTAGCCAGGGTTGGGTAGATATAGTGTTTGGAGGTCACAGGGAAGGCTTTGGGCAGGGAGGAGATGGCTGGGCATGAGAGCACTCTGTGAGCTAGTACCTCTCCACAGAGGTATCTTTCTGTCCTCTGTACTACTGCTGAGTGACATAAACCGCTCCCTCCTTTTAAACTGAGCCATGTCTAAGCAATGTATTGAAAAAAAATCAAATAGAGGTTTCATGAACTAACTTCATTTATTGCTTATCTGTGTACTCCCTGAACTCAACCATATATGCTATTTTTGAAAACGAGAGGTAGGACTGGCCACACTGACCAAAGAAGCAATGCTATCTAGCGTCCTTAGTGGACCACGGTGACGACAGTGTGGGCAATGACGGTGTGGACCATGGTGTGGGTGATGACGGTGTGGGCGATGACGGTGTGGACCACGGTATGGGTGATGACGGTGTGGGTGATGACGGTGTGGGTGATGACCTCCGAGGGTAGAGACAGAATGAGCAGACACTGGGGAGTACTAAGCACTTGAGACAAAGCTAGGGCTGGGGAGATGCACTGGCTGCTTTTCCAGAATACCTGGGTTCAGTTCCCAGCCCCTCTGTGGCAGCTGGAAGTCTGGTTTCAGGGGATTTTCTGAACTCCACTAGGTTGGCACACACGATATACAGAAACTCGGATAAGCACAGACATCTGCACATATTTCTCTTTGGAATAAATAGATGTAGGACAGAGGGATAGGACAGAAGAGGAACAAGGAAAAGAAGGTTAAGAGGCCCCTGCAGTATACTGGACAAAGATGGGCAGACTCTATGGCAAGAGATGGACAGAAGGGACAGTTGGAGATTGATATCCAAACGCCGAAGAGCTTTGACTGGGATGAGGAAGGGAGCAGTCTCAGCAAGTCTGAGGCAGGGCTTCAGGTGTTCTTAGGTACATGTTCGATGAACTATTCCAGTTATTTCTGAGTTGTAATTGTGTTCCTTAGGTTTCTGAAAAGGTAATACAATACCGGTATGCTTCAGCACCTCATATGTCTAAATAAGGATGCACAGAGGTCCTCCTCCTGCTCCTCCAGCCAGCTGCATCCTCTCCTGGAAGCTCATTTCATCCATTTCTTCAGAAGGACTAAAGGGTTCCATAAGCACAAGTAGACACTCTCCCAAGTCCTGGCTTTTTTTGAGACACTAATGCTAACACACCTTGCCAATTGTTTTTCTTTCACACTGTACCTATCTTACCCAACAGATTATAAATATGAATTTTCAAGTTGCTTTACTGTACTTCATGTAATCAGAACAGACCTAATTAACAGTGTCACAGGGGCTAACTGTAGTTTGGAATTTACAGGTGCTCTCTGTGGAATGGAGTCCTAAAAGTCGGGCTCTTGAGCAAGACTGAGGGCAATAACCCACACCCTGGACGAGAGCAGACCCTACGGGAGTCTTCCAGCATGACTGTTAGTTTTGATGTGCGACACAGGATGAGTCAACTTTCTTCATGTCAACTATCTCATGTGAAAATGAGGAATAACTTCACAGGTGTTTCCCCAAGGTACATGTATACCCAGCATGGCCTAACAGAGATGTGCAATGGACCTTTGACAGAAGGGGCCTAACGAGGTCATTAGGTCTTGGGGGGGGGTGCGCTCTCAGAAGTGACTGAGAACCCCAGACTCCTCTTGCTTTTCACTTCACAGTCATGAGGTCATAGAGCCTACCTTGCTATCGTTTCGCACCCTACTGTGCTACCTCAACATAGCAGTGAGCCAATACATATCAGGGTCAACTGACCAGCCAATTCAGCCTCCAAAACTGTAAGCCAAACAAGTACTCTTCCTTTTTATAATTACCTCAGCGACATTGTTATAGTGACAGAAGGATGGCCAACACAATGGAGCCTTACAAAAACTGTAATTTATTGAGGTATTGTTCAGGTTAGCCTCAATTATAAACTTGACACAGTCCAGAGTAATTCAAAGAGGGTAAGCCTGGGAGAGACTGGCGTGGGAGGGCCCATCCCACTGTGGGTAGCCTCATTTCTAGGCAGCGGGAGTGGGCTGTTAAGAAAACTAGCAGGGGGGATGGAGAAATGCTCAGGTGTTAAAACATTTCTCCCTTTCCCAGTTCAGTTCCCAACACCCCACCAAGTGGGTCAGTCACCTGGACCTTTCCTTTCAGGGGTTCAGGAACCTTTTTTGCTGGCCTCTACAGACATCCCACATATGTGGCATATACTCACTCAGAGAGATGGAAAGACAAGAAGAGAGTCCTAGGGACTGATAGAATGCAGCTGTAGGCACTCAAGGCAGGAAACAGCACTGCAGGTGATGGAGAGAAGGTGCAGTTGGAAAGTGCTTGACATACAAGCGCAAGACCCTGAATTTGAATGCACAGCACCTATGTGAAGAACTGTGTGTGCCACGTGTGTCTACAACTCAGCACTAAGAGAGGGGGTCAGGTGGATCCCTAGGTATCACTGGCCAGCCCATCTAACCAGACTGGTGAGCTTCATGTTCCAGAGAGACTCAGAGTAAAAAGATAAGGTAAGAAGAAACTGAAGAGACTTTCTGTTACTCTCTAGACCCCACATGCAGAAGCACACAAGACATGTCTCTATGTTAACCTCTAGATCCCACATGCAGAAGCAAATTGAACATGTCTCTCTGTTAACCTCTAGATTCCACATGCAGAAGCACACAGAACATGTCTCTATGTTAACCTCTAGACCACACATGCAGAAGCACCCAGGACATGTTTCTATGTTAACCTCTAGACCACACATGCAGAAGCACCCAGGACATGTTTCTGGTGCTACTCCTATGACCAGGTGCCGTGGATTAATCCTCTCGTATATTGTAAAGACTCTAATTGGCTTAATAAAATGATGATTGGCCAGTAGCCAGGCAGGAAGTATAGGCGGGGCTACCAAACTAAAGAATTCTAGGAAGAGGAAGGGTGGAGTCAGAGAGAGTCAGCAAACACAGAGAAGATGAGAATGCTGTACTGAGAAAAAGTACCAGGCCACATGGTAGACTTATGGGTTAATTTAAGTTTAAACATTGGCTAGTAACAAGCCCGAGATACAGGCTGAGCATTTATAAGTAATGTAAGCCTCTGTGTGGTAATTTGGGAGGTGGCTCCTGGGTATTTGGGACCTAGGGGAAAGGAAGAGCTTAATGATGCTTATGTGGTTTGATATCCTAATGATATACTTTCCTTTTTAGAAGCCAATCAAATGATGACCCTCCAAGCTCCAAGCCTGGACACTCTTCATCCCCATTAGATCAGACAGATTGAATTTCCACACCTGGAGGACAGGCTCTCCAACAGGAAGAAGCTTCAGAAAGTGCAACTTCTCACGACTACAATTGTAGTTCCTGGGAAACTGAGGCAGGAGATCACTGGAAGTTTGAGGCCAGCCTGGGGTACATAGTTGCAAGCCAACCTGGGCTACAGAATGAGACTCTGTCTCAAAAAGTAAGAATAGTAACAAACCTTCAAAGAGATTACCTAAATCTCAAAAGGAAAGTGAGGCGGAGGAGAAAGACAGGCAGGCGTTAGGGGCATGGGGAGGTCAGGGAGCCCCTCACTGTTGCTGAGAAGGCCTTTTTAGCAGGATTGGGAGCCATGTTTACAGTCAATATGCTTTGGCTTGTGACCTAAGTTATCAAAGCTTCCCTATGTTTACCGCATGGCCCATGAACCTATACCATGCACTTTGTAAACCACTTTAAAGTCTTGTAGCCAACAGCAGGAATAAGTCAACATTTCTACCAAATTTTAAAAATCTTTGAACAATTAAGTCAAAGTGACTTCAGAAGTTACCAAATCCATACAGAGAGCAGCGAAGACATGGGCATGGGGCTCTGCAGAGAGGCTGCTGGCTGCTCTGGAGTGTGTGTGACAACATCACTCTCAATGCTCCGTGCTTACACATGTATGAAAGCCTTTCCTTAATACACTCCAAATCTGCTTCAAAAGGAAAACGGGTAAGGGCCAGTGAGATGGCTCAGTGGGTAAAGGTGCCTGCTGCAAAGCCCCAAACATCAGCTCCACCCCCAGGGCCCACACAGGCACTAGATTTCCCTCTCTCTGCACACAGGCACTGGACTTCCCTCTCTCTGCACACAGGCACTGGATTTCCCTCTCTCTGCACACAGGCACTGATTTCCCTCTCTCTGCACACAGGCACTGGATTTCCCTCTCTCTGCACACAGGCACTGTGTCATAGGCACTCCTGACACAAAGGTAAGTGTGGTGGTCTGAACAGGAACGGTCCCCACAGACTCACGTGTTGAAATGGTCAGTATTAGGAGGTGTGGCCTTGTCAGAGTAGGTGTGACTTTGCTGGAGGAAGTGTGTCACCAGGGAGCTGGCTCTGCAGTCCCAGAAGCCCAAGCCCAGTTCACTTCCTGGTGCTTGTGCGTCCAGATGTGTAACTCAGCTACCTCTCCAGCATCATGTCTGTGTTCATGTTGCCATGGTGATAATGGACTAAACCTCTGCACTGTAAGCCAGTCCCAATGAAACATTTTCCTTTGTAAGAGTTGCTATGGTCATGGTGTCTTCACAGCGATGGAACACTAAGACAGTAAGTAAAAGCATCACAAAATTTTGAAAGGTACCAGGTATGGCAGATACAGAACTTCCCTATCATACCATACAAGAGAATGGGGCAGAAAACAAAGACAAACCCCCCAAACAAATCACGGTTTACAAATGTCCCAAATTTTGTAAAAGTCAAATTTCATGTCCAAGACTTGGTGAACCCAGGGGCTATTATATACTTTGCATATCACAATAAACTGGCCACACAAGAGATACACAGTGGCCTCCAAAAGGAGCTAGAGACTAAAAACACACATTACATACAAGGAAGCCATGGGGTGGGGGTGGGGGGCTGTTCAACAGAAACACAGGCACCAGGTCCAACTAAACAGTGCACAGCTGCACAACGGGTACTTCCAGAATCACCATTAAACTGGTTAGGCTCTCCCCCCACTCCCTCCCCCCACTCCCTCCCTCCCCCCACTCCCTCCCTCCCTCCCTCCCTCCCTCCCTCCCTCCCTCCCTCCCTCCCTCTCCCCTCTCTCTGTCTGTCTCATTTCCCCCCCTAAGCCTATAAGCTAGTGTTGCAGCCTCTCTGCAGCAAACTCCACAGGCTCCAAACGCCAGAGGCTCCTGGGCTCCAACCCTGGCAGCCAGACTTACCAGCACCAGACTGGCTGACTCTGCATTCAGGCAGCTCCTAACACACATACTGCTTCTACATAATTCCGTGTGTGTCTTTCAGACAGTGGGTCCCTCCCTCTCCCTGATGGGTTGCTGGCTTTCCCTAGACCTCCTCACCTCAGGCTGCAACTCTCAGATCACTCCTAGGCTGTATTCATTGGGAGATTTGGTGAGACAACTGGGAATTCTAAAGGGGGGGGGAGAGATTAACTAGAGAGAGAGAGTTCCCCCCCCCACATTAAAATATGGGAAACACTATTATAATTTAGGTCTTTGATAATACACTGGACGGTTTGAGAATGGAACAATTAAATGAGAGGATAACTAATTTAGATGGGACTTATGTGATGTCAATTATAAACATCAGTTTTATTTTTGTCTTATCGCTAAAAAAGTTGGTTAACGTGAGTGCTAATATACAAGTTTTAGGAAAATTTGATAAAACAGATCATAGAGAGATATTCATACCCAAACAGGAATTTAATAGAGGACCAATCTCAGTGTTGCATTAGCGAGCAATGGCCTAAGGTTTTCAAACAGCCAACTTTAGTTTATTCAGTCAAATGACAGACATCCCCAAGGCAGTGCAAGAGCTGAATGAACTCCCATGGAAATGGTAGGTTTAAGGAGATTCAAGGAAGTGATAGTCTCATATGGCATGCATTCCCCTTTTGTGGAGCAGATGTTAAACTCCTGGTCAACTTGTAAAAGAATTATCCCTGAGGACAGGAAAAACTTGGTTATAACATCTGTTCCTCAATTACAATGGAGGACCCAGTGAATAGAATAGGCCGAGACCACGGAACAATGAAGTGGGGCTGGAGATATGGAAGTCTCCCAAGACCAGTTTCTTGGAGATGGAGATTATGCTACTATACAAAGGCAATCTATATATGATGACCATCACCTGGCTTTATGCTGTGCAGCAGCTTTGCATGTTTGGGACAGAACTGGAGAAGCAGGAAAGAAAACTTAGTCATATACTAAAATTATACAGACCCCAGAGGAAGCCTTCACAGATTTTTTTTTCTTTTTTAAAAATTTATTATTTTTTACATTCCAGTGCCAGATCCCCTTCCCTCCTCTCCTCCTGCTACTACCACTCCCCCTACCCCCACCCCAGTATAATGCTCCTTGAGAGGGCTTACCCTCTCCTAGGAAGTCTACTAAGTATGTCCTATCATCTCTTAGAGGCAGGATCAATGCACTTCCTGACCCCGCTCTCGCTCCTGTCTAGGCTGAGCAAGGCATCTCTCCATACAGAATGGGCTCCACTAAGTCAGTTTGTGCATTAGTGTTAGACCTTGGACCCACTGCCAGTGGCCCCCATATATTGTCCCAGCTGTACCACTGTCACCTCCATTAAGGGAGTCTAGTTTGGTCTTATGCAGGTTCCCCATTTGTCAGACCTGAGTCTGTGATCTCTCACTAGCTCGGGTCCGCTGATTCTGTGGGATTCCCACTCATGGTTTTGACTCCTTTGTTCATATTATCGCCCTTCCCTCACTTTGATTGTACTCCAGGAGCTTGGCCCAATGGTTTGTTGTAGATTTCTGCATCTGCTTCCATCTGGAAGAAGGTTCTAGCTTCTCTAGGGTTGTGGATGGGTATCTTTTGCTTTATGACTGGTATCACTTATGAGTGAGGACATAATATATTTATCTTTCTGGGTCTGGGTTACCTCACTCAGGATAGTTTTTCTAGTTCTGTCCATTTGCTTGCAAATTTTAGGATATCATTTTTTTCTTACCGCCGAGTAGTACGCCATTGTGTAAAATGTACCACATTTTCTTTATCAATTCTTTGGTTGAGGGGCAAATAGGTTATTTCCAAGTTCTGGCTATTATGAATAATGTTGCTATGAACATAGCTGAGCAAATATCCTTATCCTCTGAGTATGCCTCCTTTGGGTATATGCCCAAAAGTGGTATTGCAGGGTCCTGAGGTAGGTTGATTCCAAATTTTCTGAGAGATCGCCATACTGATTTCCACAGAGGCTGTACAAGTTTGCACTCCCACCAGCAGTGGAGGAGTGTTCCCCTTTCTCCACATACTATCCAGCATAAGCTGTCATCAGTGTTTTTGATCTTAGCCATTCTGATATGGTATCTCAGAGTGTTCTGATTATTTCCCGGATGACTAAGGATGTTGAACATTTCCTTAAGTATTTTTTTCCCACCATTTGAGATTGTTCTGTTGAGGATTATCTACTTAGATCTGTACCCCATTTTTAATTGGATTATTTGGTAGTTGGATGTCTAGTTTCTTGAGTTCTTTGTATACTTTGGAGATCAGCCCCCTATCAGATGTGGAGTTGGTGGAGGTCTTTTCCCATTTGCTCTTATTGACCATGTACTTTGCTTTACAGAAGATTATCAGTTTCAGGAAGTCCCATTTATTAGCTGTTGCTCTCAGTGTCTGTGCTACTGGTGTTCTATTTAGGAAGTGATCTCCTGTGCCAATGTGTTCAAGTGTATTAACCACTTTCTTTTCTACGAGGTTCAGTGTGGATGGATTTATATTGAAGTCTTTGATCCATGTGAACTTGAGTTTTGTGCATGGGGATAGACATGGATCTATATGCATTGGTCTACATGTTGACAGCCAGTTATAGCAGCGCCATTTGTTGAATATGTTTTCTTTTTTCCATTTTGATGGGGGATGTCCTTCTGTATATGTGTTTCTCTTATTGGTTGGTGAATAAAACACTGTTTGGCTGATAGAGGTAGGAAGATAGGTAGGACCAGGATTCAAGGAGAATTCTGGGAAAGGTAGGCAGGAGAACCTGCCAGAGACAAATGTAATGTAGTCGGCAAAGGAGTAACAGGTCCAGACAGTCTCCAGTAAGCCAAGACCACGTGGATAATTAAGACAGAGCTAGCCAATAAGAGGCCCTAGCCATCGGCCAACAGGTTTATAATTAACATAGCATTTGTGTGTTTATTGGGGCTGAAAAGAGGGTGGTAGGACCAGGCAGGACAAGAAAATACAGCAACACTATTTTATATTTTTAGCTTTGTTGTAAAAAAAATTAGGTGTTCACTGGTGTGTGTTGGTTGATATTAGGGCCTCTGATCCAATTCCATTGGTCCACCAGTCTGTTTTTGTGCTAATACTAAGCTGTTTTCACTATTATAGCTCTATAATAAGAGCCTGAAGTCAGGGATGGCGATGCCCCCAGATGATCCCTTATTGTACAGGATTGATTTAACTATCCTGTGTTTGTTGTTGTTGTTTGTTTTCATATGAAGTTGAGTATTGTTCTTTTGAGGTCTGTGAAGAATTGTACTGGGATTTTGATGGTGATTGCACTGAATCTGTAGTTTACTTTTGGTAGGAGTCATTTTTACTATGTTGATCCTACTTATCCACAAGCATAGGAGATCCATTTCCTGGTATCTTCTTTAATTTCTTTCTTTAAAGACTTAAAGTTCTTGTCATACAGGTGTTTGGGTATGCTGTGCGGTAATTTTCATTACATTTTAGGAAGTCTTTTTCTTTCTTTATTTCATCCTTGGCCCAGTGGTGGTTCAGTTTATCATTGTTCAATTTTCACGTGGCAAACGCAGGCATTGAACTAATAAATGAAGATCAACAACCCTTTGCTGTCAGGAAATGCCTTGAGGGGCCTCTTTTAGTCCCCCGAGCCAAATCCAGTTTGGTCATTTTCTGCTTCTAAGAGCAATTAAAGAACCTAATGCATAGTATAAGAAACAATACCGTTCTGGATGCTAGACAAGCTATAGGAGAGAGAACAAAAAACTTCAGGAGAAACTGTAAAGCAAATATTTTGGCAAACATATAAAGAGCAAAATTAAAAACATGAATACATGACATCGTCATTGAAGGTCTTATACACACAGGTGTAGATGTCACAATAACTGCATCAGAATAATGTTCTAATTTTAGGGACTGGAACATTAACTCAGGTTAAACAGAGTGAAAGATGGGTTGAATGTGTAGGGCCATAAGGATAGAGAAGAAAATTAAAACCATATGTGGCTAACATAGCAATGAATTTATAAGGACGTGAGTTGTTATAGCAATAGAATACTCAAATTAACATTCCTCCAATCTTAGAAACAAACCATACATTAACTAACTTTTCTGGGGAAAATACTAGAAAGTATAACATGAATAAACAAATGACCCAGAGTCTGATACTGTGGTTCAGGCTTCACAGTGCTTGTCAGTTGGCCACGAGCTTCTCAGCTCTACCTCAGGCTGAATGGGCTGAATGGGTCTCCACGAGCTCTCACCAAGCCTCAGCCTGTAACCTCTCCTCAGCGTGGCTGGAGAATGAATGCTCCTATCTTCAGTGGAGCTGGAGAATGGATGCCTTTCTGAGACCTTACTTCTGTTTTATATACTTTCCTAATGTTGGGATTAAAGGTGTGAGGTATAATTCTTTTTTAGACTGATTCACTCTTGTGTAGTAGTCTCAGACTCACAGAGATCTGTCTATCTCTTGATTAAAGATGTGTACCACCCTTCCTAGCTTCTGGCTGCTGGGACTAAAAGTGTGTGCCTGGCTTCTAAGGCTTGTGGCTGACTTTGCGTTCTGAATCCTCAGGCAAGCTTTAATAAAAATAACATATCACTACAAGAAGGTATTAGAAAGAACAGTCACTGACCATTCAGGTTGTACAAGAACAGGGCATAATAGCTGCCGAACTTTCAAAGGCACCAACAGCCCTACCTTTAAAATGGCTGACCAACAGACCTGTATGGGTTAAGCAATGGCCTTGAACAACAGAGGAACTGCAGGACTCAGAACAGCTAGAACAGAGCAGCTAAATGCTTAGCACCCTGAAAATCAATGAGAAAATGGAGAATGGTAACAGATCTAAGAGTTGTTAATACAGTGATTCAGACAATGGGCTCTCTACAGTCTGGCACTCCCCTGCCTTCTCTATTCCCTACAAGGATGGCCATTCATAGTTACTGATTTAAAAGATTGCTTCTTCATTATGCCTTTAGAAGACAAAGACACAGAAAGGTTTGGCTTTATGGTACCTACTTATAATAACTTTCAGCTTATTAAGAGATATCAAGAAATGTCAAATAGCCTACCCTGTGCCAATATTTTGTACAACAGCTATTGGAAATAATATATAAGCAATTTCCTCAATCTATAGTTTACTATTTCATGGATGACATCTTATTAGCTGATTCAAATATAGATAATTTAGAAAGACTGAAGAAGTAAATGAAATTTTGCCTTGTTGGGGAATTACAAATTTTTCCTGAAAAAAAAAAAATTCAAAGAGGACATTCTATTAATTACTTAGGATATAAAATAGGTCTACAGAAAATTGGACCCCAAAAGGTGCAAATTAGGAGAGATCAGTAAAGCTTGCTAGGAGACATTTCCTATCTATGGCCTACCATTGGGATACCCAGAAATGAACTGAATAATTTGCTCAAAACCTTAAACAGTGACAAGGACTTAAATAGTCCAAGATAATTATCTGCTAAAGCTGAGACAGAATTGGCTTTGGTGGAAAAGAAATTACAGGAGGCACATGTGGACCATTTGGATCTAAAGCTTGATTACATTCTGCTTATTTTACCCTCTAAGCATTCTCCTACAGGAATATTAATGCAGAGGGACAATATTAACTTAGAATGGGTCTTTTCTCCCATGAACAGAGTAAAAAATTAAAAACTTATGTAGAAAAGGTTTCTGAGTTGATTCTAAAAGGAAAATTGAGACTTTGTCAATTAGCAGAAATTGTAGTTCCTTTTACTGTTGATGAAATTGACAAATTACAGTAAGCAAGTGAACCTTGGCACAGCATTCTTTTTTTTGGAGAAATTAACAACAAATACCAAAAGCAAGAGAATTCAATTCATAAAGAGGACTAACTGGATCCCTCCTCACAATGTATGGGGAACACCAATATCTGGAGCCCCTACAATGTATACTGATCAAATAAACCAGAAAAGGCAGGGTACAAATCAGAAAATTTAAGTAACTCAAAGTCCTTATGATTCTGTCCAAAACTCCAAATTATAAGCTATTCTCATGGCATTAATAGATTTTATGGAACCTCAACATAGCTACTGATTCACAATATGCAGGAAGAGTTGTTTTGCATATTGAAACTACTTGAATATATACCAGTTGATACAGAATTGACTTTACTATTAATTCAGTTACAAGAAATAATCAGGAATAGGAATCACGTATGTATGTATGTATGTATGTATGTATGTATGTATGTATGTATGTGAGTGAATGTGAGACACACACCCGATCCCATACTGGTCTGCCAGGCCCTCTACCACAAGGTAATGATGACATTTATCAGCTATTAATAGGAAATGTGCTGGAGGCCTCAGAATTTCATTAAAAACATTATGTCAGTAGAAAAGGTTGGAAAAAAGGACTTCCCTATCCTTAGCAACAAGCAAATAAATCATAAGGAGATGCCCTACTTGTTCTTTATACATCAGTCTCCACTACCAGCAGGAAGTAACCTGAAGGGTACTCAAAGGAATGAAATCTGGCAGATGGATGTGTTTCATTTTGTAGAATTTGGAAAATTAAAATATGAATATCACACCAGAGATACATATTCAGGATTTCAATGGGCAACTGCTTTGAGCTTGGAAAAGTCTGATTCTGTAACCACACATTAGTTAGAAGTTATGGCCATCATGGGAATACCTGTACAAATTAAGACTGAGAATATTCCTGCATATATCTCTGGTAAAAGGAAACAGTGTTTTGCTTATTACAATATAAAGCATTTTATGGGTATACTACACAATCATACAGGGCAGGCAATTATAGAAAGATCAAATCAAACTCTAAAGGATATGCTAAATAAACAGAAAGGGGTAATAAGGACCCCCCAAAATAGATTGCATAATGCTTTATTAACTTTGAATTTTTCTGAATGCTAACGAGAAAGGAATGACAGCAGTGAGGAGACACTGGATAATAGGAAAAAAATATGCAATTAAATCAGCCTCTATATTTTTCAAAAATGTGTTCACCTCAGAATGGAAACCAGCATATGGGTTGCATTCGGGAAGGGGTTTTGCTATTGTTTCCACAGAAGAAGAAAAGCTATGGTTACCATCAAAATTGATAAAGATTAGATTTGAACAGGAGACACCTCTTGATTAGACGAGGTGATAGTTCACCAAACAGCATGACTGACTGACTGGTCAATCTAAACTAACTTATAAGATTAATGACTGCTTTTCATTTGATCAGATTAACCTGTCATAAGGGAACTTCCCCAAAATTAAGGTTTGGAAAGGGCTCTGCTTTTGTGGTTTTAGGAGAATAAAGGAACCCAGCTAAGGAATCTGCAGACCAGTGAAGAAATGAGACATCTGAAGAAAAAGGACAAATAAACCAGGGGGGGAAATGTGTCGCTCAAAAGAGTGAATTGGCATATTGTTATATCTCTGACAGGATAAAATTTCATAAAATTTCCCAATTTTTTTTTTTTTTGGCCAGACATATAATGCAAACGGTATTTTTGTAGTCCCAGCCCAATTAAAAATTAAAGCTGGCTTTGGAATTGGAGTGTGACTCTCTCCTTCTCTAAACCCAAGCATGCTTGTTAAAGTAAAATCCAAAACATCCGTCTCATATGTCAGAAGAGCCACCTAATATGGGACACAAAAAAAACAAAAATTAAGGGACTATTGCATTGCCACTAATCTCATAATCCTTTGTTTTTATTTTGACTATTTAACAGCTTTTGTTAATCTATAAATATTCTCTCAAAATTTAATAGTCATATAGAGTACTAACTAATTCTAGAAAAAGGCTTCAGCTGGCTTCCTGTACATTATTTTGGGTTTCAGTCACTACCAGGTAACTAGGAATTAAGCTTTTGTTCTCTGGATGTACATAACAAATATTGATCCTTTAACCTCTTTGAGATCTGCTGCATATGACATTTAAAATGTTTAAATTTTCTGCAGTGAACCATGACCATGCCTAACAGTGACCTTTGGAGTCTCCAAAAGGATGGGACCCCATAACAATTCCACCAGGGCTATGATAACATCACCAAGTTGAAAAACACCACCCAAAGATCAGCTTTGGGCTACAAACTGCTCACAACAATTTGAGGAGGCCAGCTGAGATGACCCAGCCTCACAGACTACTCTAGCCAGGGCCGGAGACAAGCCGTGCACTCCCCGACCACACAGAGACTGGACAACAATTGATACAGCTACCTCTCCCAGGACTGCTATCAACTCAAAGTTTCTCTTCATGATACCCTGAAGATGCCATCACTCCCAGATAGCAGAAAGTAAATTTAAGAATATGACACCCACATTCCCAAGAGGTGGGATGGGGTGGTTTGTGGCTGTTCAATGGGTTATGAGTATTTGTCGTTGTTTTTGGGGGGGGGGTTGATTACAAGTTGTAATTGGTAATGGTCAGGAAATAAGTTGAACAAAGGAGATTAAATTCAGAGTTTTTATTTTGAAAAGAAAAGAGGTGGGATACAGACATGACAGGATATAAGGGTAGATTACTGAATCTACATTGAAAAGAAAAAAGGGGGATATAGAAATTGGATAAAAAGGCAGTTTATTGAGTCTACTTTTAAACCAAAAAAAAAAAAAAAAAAGCAAATAAGCAAATACTAGCTTTTTGTTAGTTTGGTTTTGGTTTTTCAAGACAGGGTTTCTCTATGTAGCCTCTCCTGGCACTCGCTTTGTAGATCAGGCTGGCCTCAAATTCATGGAGATCTGCCTGCTCCTGCCTCCCATGTACTAAGATTAAAGGCATGCAATATCACTGTCCGGCTGAACTACTAGTTTCAAATATTTCACATTGGCTTGGGATTTTTGTATATTGATACAAAGTTGAGATTATTTTTATTAGAATATACTGTATATGCATTTCTAATCTTGTTCAAGTTATAGTACCTGTGCAACTCATTTAACAATGCAATGCAAATTTTTAGCTCTTGAAAGTTATTATTGCCAAGTATTTAAGAAGGAAATGCAGGTTAGCAATTAGTCACCTATTACAATTGAACTTGTAGTCATATTAGATTTTTCTCAAGGTGAAACAGATATATTTTAGAAAGATCGTCTTCAAACACTTCAGAAATCTGCAGAATATGGTAAGGCAAAGCTGTAGTTTACTCCTTTGTCTCTCTGACCTTTCAGCATTTACCCCTATATCTGACTCTGGGCTTTAATTATTAAGACCTATTAGAACCTGTGGTACAGTGCTGGGGGGGGGGCGTGGATTGCTGGGTACATAAGAGCCTGCTTAGTCTTAGCCTCAAACACCAATGTGAGATCCTATCTCAAAAGCAAAAACAAAAACAAAGATGTTTTGTGATTGTTTGACAGCTGTATTTACGATAAAACATTGGAGATGGGAAGCTAGTCACCAAAACACCAAATAATCCAATTAAAAAGTGGGGCACAGAACTAAATAGAGAATTCTCAATAGAGGAATCTAAAATGGCTAAAAGACACTTAAGAAAACTGCTCAACATCCTTAGCCATCAGGGAAATGCAAATCAAAATAAACAACTGTGAGATACCATCTTACTCCTGTCAGAATGGCTAAAATCAGAAACACCAATGACAGCTTATGCTGAAGAGGATATGGAGAAAGGGGAACACTCCTCCACTGCTGGCGGGAGTGCAAACTTGTACAGCCACTTTGGAGATCAGTATGGAGGTTCCTCAGGAAAATGGGAGTCAGTCTACCACAGGACCCAGCAATACCCTCTTAGGTATATACCCAGATGATCCACATCCATGCAACAAAGACACCTGTTAAACTATGTTCATAGCAGCATTATTTGTAATAGCCAGAACCTAGAAGCAACCTAGATGCTCCTCAAATGAAGAATGGATAAAGAAGATGTGGCACATTTACACAATGGAATACTACTCAGCCACAAAAAAAACAATGAAATCTTGAAATTCACAGGCAAATGGATGGAACTAGAAGAAACCATCCTGAGTGAGGTAACCAAGTCACAAAAAGAGGAACATGGTATGTACAGGTGACCTGAATAAAGGGGAGCTCATGGACCCCAGACTGATAGCTGGGGAACCAGCATTGGACTGACTCAGACCCCCTGAACGTGGGTCTCAGGTAGAGGCCTGGGCAGTCTATGGGACTTTTGACAGTGGAACCAGGATTTATCCCTAGTGCACAAATAGACTTTGGGAGCCCTTTCCCCATGGAGGGCCTAGCCCTCCCCAAATGATGTGATAGACTTTTGATGATCCCTCATCGAAGGCCTCACCTTCCCTAGGGAGTAGATGGGGTGGGGGGGTTTCAATAGGGGGAATGGGAGGATGGGAGGGAGAGGGAACTAGGATTGATGTGTAAAATAGGACTGTTCTAAATTAAATTAAAAAAAAAAAAGAGTATCCCTGTGTATTACACAGGATGTGTTATATATTTAGTCTTTCTGTAATGAACCATGTATGTAAGTTTAATGGAAGTCAGTAATAAAAAGGGAAGGGATGTTTGGATACGTGTGTACAGACACATGCCTTACCTAAGTATTCTAGTAAATTATTTTACTATTGAGCTGTACCCCTAATGCTAAAAGGAGTTTTACATGTAAATCAAGGTCAGAGTGGTGGCTCATGCCTGCAGTCACAGAAGGACCTAGACCAAGGCTTACTTATCATGAATCTGACACAGTATGAACTACATATACAGTTCTAGGCTGGCCTTGGCTACAGTACGAGAAACTGCCTTAAAAAGACAAAAAATCAAAACCAAAAACACTAGCTCTGTGTGGTGGTTTGAATGGGTCTGGTCCTGTAGGCCCATATATTTGAATGTTTGGCCTAGTAGTACAAGTGTTTGGAAAGGGTTAGAAGGTAGGAAGTGTGGCCTTGTTGAAGATGTGGTCACTAGGAGTGGGCTAGGTTTCAAAAGCCGGCACCAGGCTCTACCACTGTGCCCACACCGGGCCTGCCTGCTTGCCACCGTCCCGATCATGAACTAACCCTGTGGAACTGTAAGTGAGGCCCCAGTCAAAGGCTCTCTCTTTCTATACGGTTGCCTTGGCTGTGGTGTCTCGTCACAGTAAGGGAGCAGTGAGCAACGCCGCCCTGCCGCAAAGGGCTGCACATAACCCTGGCCAGTTACTTGGGAGAGCCACATGTCAAAAGCCAGCCTGAGCTTCAGAGTCCGTTTAAGGACAGCCTGGCAACTTGTGAAACTCTGTCTCAAAATAAAACACAGGACTCTGGGGATAAGGGCTATAGCCTAGTGTGCAATATTTAGAATAGGTGAGGCCCTAGGTTTAATCCCAGTCTCAGGCTAAAAGGGAAGGGAAGCGTCCCTGGGGGAGGGCTGAGGGAGTGGGAACGCAATGCAGACTACAGCAGATAATGACTGAGCAGTCTGCACAACAGCCCTGCACCACATGCTAGCCTCGCTGCAGCGTAAAGGGCAACCATCAAAGGAAAACTCCATTTACAAGGTATGTGAAAGTCACTTTTTTCCTCCCTGACCTGAAGACGGTTCCCATGAGGTATTTAAGTGGTAACTATTCATGGAGCAGCTGGGTAAAGCCTTGGTGGCCAGAGCAAGAGCCAATGGCAGGTCGATGAGCCTCAGATGGAGTGGGGGGCTGGTCTGTGCTGAGCATGCGAGAACAGGCTAACAGCTCAGCTGGCTTTCCTGTAGTAAAGGGTCAGAGTCTATCAGTATGCTGCAAGCCCTCACCCCGGTCCTGGACCACTGTGCTCCACCGTGGTCTCCCCAACTCCCTCCCCACTGTTGTTCACGCTGCTCTACAACCACTGCTCATTTTCTATATCAAGCAGTTGGTTGTCTTTTGATGACACTGGTACTGTGTTCTCAACAGAAGCCACTGCAGATGACCATCAGGAGGCCAGAGAAGACACTACTGACCCCCCTCCTTCCTCCATGTTGTGAGGGCACTCCAGGAGCTTCAGTGACAGGCTCACCTGGCAGAGAACAGAGGATGCAGAAGCCTCCAGCCACAGCCATGTCACTGAGCATCCTTTCGCCCTGGCTGATGTGCTACTGAACCAGAACAGACTCTGAACATAGCCACAAAAGCTAGGCTTCTTGATTCCTAAACCATAGAAAACATGATGTACCAAAAGCTTGTTGTTTGATGTTGCTAAGTATTGGGATAACTGTTAAATACAATATATAATAATGTTCCACAGAAAGGAGAAAAAAAATATTGTCATCTAAGAACATAAAGCATCAAGATAAAATGCAAGAGCTGTTCTTGAAAATGCTTGCTCAACTTCAGTGTCCAAAATCACGATGCACCCTACAGAGAGCATTCAACAGTGCAGTGCGAAGACTGAGGGAGGCAAAGATGCTGGCTCTCACCACTGCTTCAAGCTAAAAGTCCTGGGGAACAAGGCCCAGGGAAACAACAATTAAAAACATCAAACCACGTCATCAACCTGAACTACCACCAAAACCAATTAAAGGGCAAAACGGCCCCCACTGTGCCATGTCATGACCATGTGTGCTCTAGGAATCCCAAAAGCCCACATTATACCTTCGAGAATAAAGGGAGCTACAGGTCTAAACACTGACAAGGCCAATTCATAACAACCAACAACATTCTACACAAAAGGAAAGAAAGAAAATCACAACAACTTTCTGAGTACTTCAAGTACTCAGAAAATAATTAAAACGCTTTTCAACATTTCTCGCATTAAAGACTATAACGCAGGGCTGCAGCTATGGCTCAGTGGTGACGTGCCCATGCTGTTCTCGCAGAAGAGCCAACCTGAGTTCTCAGCACCTACATCGGGCAGCTTGCAAACACCTGTCACTCCAGTACCATGGCCTCGACACTCAGTGGGTGTCTATATGCATGTGACATGTTGGGTGTGTTGTACAACATACACACACGCACACACTTAAAATTAACTAAAAAAAATAAACAAACCCTATAAAACAGTGCAGAGAGCATGTATAAGGTATGGGGAGAGAGGGGCATGCTCAGGGACAAAAGACTGGTTATGAACAACACTGACTCAAGTGCTATTAAATGAGAAATGGTGAAAACTCACAAAAACAAGGTTTTCTTTTTAATCCACTTCTCTCAATCAAAATGCCTAAATGGATAACAGAGAAGATGAAAGACAAAGAAAAAGCAAACAAACTAATTCTAACCACAGGCCACAACCCAGTGACTAAGCGCACAGAGGCTTTGCAAACAAACCCAGGACGCTTACAGAGATGGACTGCTGCATGCTACAAGAAAGACAGTATAGATCACAGTGCATCCAAAGGATAAATTACAACAATTTTTGTCAGCAATCCAATAAAAAATTAAGTTATTCTGGTGTCTGAGATTGAGAACTACATATTTAAATGATACTTGATAAAAAAATAAAACCAATAATAAATCAGAAAATACTTAGAACTGAATGACAAGATAAAACACAAAAATTTGCTGAGCTGGAGAGATGGAGTAGTGCTCTTGCAAAAGACCAGAGTTCAATTCCCAGTACCCACAGCAGGCAGCTCCAGGGATCTGACACCTCTGACCTCTTCAGAACACCTGCAGTCATATATATGTGCATACCCACGCAGACATAGTAGTAAAAATCAAAGAAAAACCTCGATACTTAAAAGTTTAGCTTGTAAGGTGTGTGTCTTAGGGTTGCTATTGTGATGAAATAGCTGACCAAAAACAAACTGGAGGAAAGGGTTTATTTGGCTTCTACTTCCACATTATAGTTCATCACAAAAGAGAGCAGGACAGAAACTCACAGAGCAGGAACTGGAAGGAAGGAGCTGATGCAGAGGTCAGGGAAGAGTGGCTTGCTCAGCTGCTTTCTTATAGAATCCAGGACCACCAGCCCAGGGATGACCCCACCCACAATGGGCAGGGCTCGCCCTCAGCGATGAGGAATAAAGAAAATGCTCTACAGGCTTGCCTACAGCCTGATCTTAGGAGGCATTTTTCTCAACTGGGGTTCTCTCCTTTCAGAGAACTCTAGCCTGTGTCAAGTTGACATAAAATTAGGCAGCATAGTGTAAAACGAAAGACTGAATGCCAGGGACAAACACACTGATATCAAGAGTAGCAGCTTTTACATATTGATCAAAACAGAGACAAAGACAACAGATAACACTACAGTAGACCAAAGGCAAGACCCATCCTAAGTAAAGTGGGAGTCAGTAGGAAGCCTGCAAACTTAGCAAATAAACTAACAAGGCGGAAAAGGTCCGTGAAAGAGTTAAAGCCATTAAAGAATGCAATCTATCAAAACCAGAGCCAGAAGTAACAGATAATTTGCATATGAACAATCTTACAACTATGAATGAAATTCAGGCCTTAATTAACTCTATTTCACAAGGAGAGCTTGAAGCCCAGATAGAAGCACTGACAAATTTTACTAATAATTTCAGGGATAAAAAGGAGTGCTTCATACAAGCAGTGTGCTAAATAATCACAACTTTGATACAAATCTGACGTGTGTTCAAAAAGATGACATCACAGTCTCACTTGTATACATACAAAGCCTAGCAAGTGACAGGGCAACTAAATCAGCTTGAAGGGATCTGGAAGCTCTGGGCAAGTCTGGGAGGAGTTTCCAGACAGGGTTGGCTGAGGTAGGCGGCCCTACCTAGGGCCAGGCCAGCAGTAGCACCAGCTCTGTCTCCTGCCACTTCCCCATCATGGAGGACAGCTCCTCAAACTACAAACTGAAGGAAACGCTGCCTCACTTACACTGTTTCTTGTCAGGGATTTTGTAACATCAACAAAGAAAGTAATAATAATAAAAAGTAATAATAATAAAAAAAATGGTACTGAGAAATGGGTTTGTTGTTGTGACCTGGCTGCTGTATGACACAGAAGCTACAGCAGAGCCTCCAGGGGGTCTAGAACACCAGATACCAGGAGACACATAAGCAGTGAGGGGCTCAAGGCCACTAACATTCTGCTTGAGTCTTGAGAACCCGACTGATGTTGAATTTGAAGATAATGCACCAATTTCAAGACAAGAGAACATTCCTGATGTGTCAATGACTACTTCCTGGTGCTCTTGTTCAGAGATGCTGGGGCAGGGTGGGGGGTGGGGAGGAGATGGGGGTTGGAGATTTTGAACAAAGACATGGAAAATGCAAAGTTCAGCAAGGAAGGAGTGTAGGCAGCTTTAAAGTTGATGGCAAGTAGGTACTGAGTCAGCTGAGGGTGAGACTAGCTGTGGCCACACAGACAGACAGACAGACAGACAGACAGAGACCACACACACACACACACACACACACACACACACACACACACGAGCCCAAAGAATGAAGGGGCTTCCTGCTAGAAAACAAGAGTGCTCAGTACACGAGAGACTGAAGCAACTGTAGTTCAAAGAAGCAAGACCATGTTTCATGGGGGACCATGGAGTCCTGACCAAAGTTCAGCGAGCCCCTGGGGCCAGAGGTCAATTGTGAGGCAGGGTGGACTGTGAAGGTGAGGCCCAAGCCCTTGATTAATGACCATGGACCATCCCCAGGAGAAAGGCACAGGTTACAATTCGGAGTCGGCCAGACAGAGAGGTTGTGCATACTACAGGCAGCAGACTGGAAGGTGCGGTGCTAACCAAGTCCTTTGGGGTCGAGATTATTCCATGATGGGCATCAGAAGCCAGGCACTGACCTGCAGGATTTAGGGTTTGTAATGCTAGGTCTGGTCTTGCTTTGACCTGGTCTTTCCTTGCTATGCCTCCATTACCTGCTTTTAGAATTAGAATTATTTACTTATGCCACCGGGTAACGGAACTGTATAACTTGCTTTTATTTTTTTAGGAGCTCACAATTAAAAGTTTGCCCGAGTTTAAGAAACTTGGGACTTTTAACAGTGTTGGGACTGCTAGTGATTACAAGAACTTCAGAAGTTGGACTGGATGAATACATTTTGCACTTGAGATGGTCATGAGTCTATGGGGAAGAAGGGTAGAATGTCATAGCTTAAAAAAGTAATATGCTTGAGTATCAAGTTGTCAAGGGTGGGCTTGTGATAGTAGTGTCAATGTGACAGGATCTAGAATCACCCAGGAGGCAAGCCTATGGGCGTGGCTATGAGGAGAGTCTATACTGGATTAAGGGAGGATAGAAGACCAACAAGGAAGGGGTCCCAGACGGAAGCAAAGCAGAAAAGAGAAAGGGAGCAGGTCACCAGCTCTCTCTTCCTGATTGCGGATGAGATGTAGCCAGCTGTCCTCTCTCTCCACTGCTGCTACCTCAGCCTCTCCATCATCATGGACTGTACCACTTTAAACTGTTAGCTGAAATTAACTCTCCCTTTAAGACGTTTCTTGCCAGGTATTCCATCAGAGTGGTGGTTCTCAGCCTCCTAAAGAGGCTCTCTCACAGTCCCTCATGCTGTGGCGTACTCAACCATAAAATTAATTTTGTTGCTAGTACTGTTATGAATTGAATGTAAATATTTTTTGAGATAGATGCTTGTCAAAGGGGTCGTGACCTGTAGGTTGAGAACCACTGTGTTAGAGCAAGGACATCAGTGACATACAAAAACTATGTGAATAGATCCTATAAAAATCCAGCAAAGAGCCAGGCAGTGGTGGCACATGACTCCAGTGGCAGAGGTAGGAGGAACTCTTGAGTTTGAGACATACCGGTCTACAAAATAAGTTCAAAGACAGCCTGTTACACAGAGAAACCTTGTTTCAAAAAAAAAATCCAACAAAGGTAGCACATATCATGCGGTCAGCCTAGTACAGACAAAAGCAAAACAAAACAAAACAAAAAACACAAAAAACAAAAAACCAAAAAACAAAGCCAATACCATCAAATTAATAAGATGCAGTAAGATGCTAGAAAACAAAAGAACACCTTCTTTGAACAATGTGCACAAAAAAATTCTCTAGTGAAATCCTCTGGAGTCACAAAAATAAAAAAAAAAAGTCAAAAGCTTAGGAGTTACCATAGCAAAGCCCCATACCCAGATGACAAAAAAAGTGTGTAAAGAAAAAACAAAACATTGCCTACATGAAAGTGAATTCAGGTCATTGGAGAGAAACTGAAACCTAAGGTGCAGCTATGACGGCAGCACAATTCTTTCTCACAGCACTTTGAAGGCTAAGGTAAGATATTTCCAAGTTCAAGGTAACACACAACACCAAACAAGACACCAACAACCACAACAAAAATCCTATACACTTTGAACCAATTACCATTTTCACAGCAAAATAGTGCATTAAAAACATCAACCCCCTTGAAATGACTCTAATGAGAGATGTGCAAATGCACTACGGAGAAAACAGAATATAGAAGCCCAGGGAACAGAAGAACAATCCATATTCATAAACGAGAGCATTTAGTATTACCCTGTCATTTCTCTCTAAATGCATCTGTAAATTCAATGGAGGCCAGTCAAAACCACAGTACGGGTCAGCATGTTGGTGTGTGCGAAAACAGACAATAAGATTGCTAACATTTATATGGAAATGTAACAGACCTAAAGCAGCCAAGACATCCCTGAATAACAGAACATTCAACCAACACTGGACATTACAACTTATTTCAAAGATTAAAGAAAAAATGAGAGATTGCACTATTGGCACAAGGATGGAGACTAGAAAAGACTAATGGCATCCATCTATAAAAGACCACTACTGCACATCAAGGTCACTGCAGCTCCCTTGAAAACAAAGCACAAAAGCTACAGAGGGGGCTTATAGGCATCTACAAAGCATAAGCACGAAGCCACACTATTGTCTGAACACAAATTGCAGAGACTGTAACCCTAGGCAACAACCATTTTTATCTTCATCATCATAAAGGAGGTAGTCAGACAAAATGGCAGGGGAAATAAAGTGGAATCCTAGACATCGGAAAAGGCAGAAACATGGCAGATATAAACCAAACCATGTCAACAGCTACCATACACAGAAAGGGTCTACACTAGTGCCACAGCATTCCCGATCAGACTGAAATGTAGCCAGCAAGACTGAAGGACCCGATTTTACATGTGGCTAGTAGCAACTCTATTAGGTAGCATAGGTCTAAACACTGCAAGTAAAAGGGGGCACTCCATGCATTCCATGAAGCCGTAAAGGCAAAGTTCAAGCTGGCAGAGTGCATATAAAAGCAAAACTACTGGCATGAAATTTGTGAGAAGTTCACTTGAAATACATACCTATCAACAGGTTAAGTTTAAGATACACAACAGAATGGGAGGGGACGTCAAGAAAACATGGTACATATAGACACTTAAGAACAAAGACCTCACAGCTTTCTAAGCAAAAACAAAGATGTACATCATTTAGAGTTCAAATTTAGAGGCAACCGAAGGAAGGACCCTACAAACACCCCAATAATAAGCATCTCTTGGCTACCATTCACCTGTCCAAGACCTAACACAGCTGTAAACACACAACCTTCTCAAGGATGGAGCATGTTCTAGGCCAAAAAAGAGAATATACATATGTATATACTAATAAAATCAAAACCAGTTTCTTATTAACTCTGAGTAGAGAGGGCATCCTTAGCCTGCGGCAGGAACAGCCATTGCATTTAACTATAAAAAGGCCAGATGAGTCAGTCCCTTTTGCCACAAGGTTAGGATGACAAAGGTGCTGGCTGTCTACACCTCAGCAGTGGATCCTAAACCCATGGCCTGGCCTGGGTGTAATAAGGAAGTGGAAGACATCAAATGTGTGTTAACCAGAAAGGCAGAAGTGCCTGACCACAGTGAGTGACTGTGCAGCCAAGAGAAGCCGAAGGAATTCTTAGAAAAGTGGCTTTAGCTAACTCAATCTAGTTAAGTCATAGCAATTTGGGTCTACACATTATTAGCACACAATTAAAAAGAAGAAAGACTATTATAGCACACACTCTTAGACCTAAAGAATAGAGGAGTCCATCATGTTCATGCTGAGAGTGCAGCAAACACCATTATCACTTTCCCTCAAACTAACCTGAAGGCTCAGGGTCAGATTTCAGGCGATGCTCAAAGAACTAGGCACTGCATCCCTAAAAGTCTACACACTGATCCAGAGAGCCTGCAAGAACAAAACAAATTGAAAAGTACTACAATTTGGTGGCTGCCAGATTTCCAAGGTCAGAATCAAATGTCCCCCACTTAGCAGCCCATTCCTGACAAAGGTTCAAAGGCAAGAACAGATGCTGAGCGCCATACTAGCCAATGCCCAGAGTAACCGTGGGAAAAGTGTCACCTCATACAGCAAACACACCAGGATAAACAGACCACAGGCCAATCTCAGGACAAAGTTATGGAAATTCTAGATCAAGGGCTGAGCCTGGCGGCACACATTTTAATCCTAGTACTTGGGAGGCAGAGGCAGGGGATCTCTGTGAATCTAGGCCAGCCAGGGACACCTAGTGAGACAGTCTTAAAACACAGAAGTAAAACTAAAACCAAAATAATCTAGAGCAGAGAAGAAAGTCCTTCATGGATACATGGGACACAGCAAGCCGATGCCATGGGTAGAATACAGACTGTTCTTTAAGACACTGGTAAGAACATATAAAGCTACTTACTGCCTGGGAGAAATGAAACAAAACTCCAAACTAGACAAATGTAAGCGTAGGAAAAGAGGAGCACACCTTCGGGCAGCGGGGAGATGCAAGTCAGAACCAGTGTGGTCCATCACACACTCAACAGGGTGCTGCCAATTCACAGAGGACTCACAGATTGGGAGAGGTGTGGGATCACCCGAGCTTACACCCTGTCCTGGTCGGAACATAAAACGAGTATTGCATTGTTTGTTCTCAGGCAGAGCCTCACTATGTAGCCCTGGCTGGCCTGCAAGTCACTGACCCTCCTGCCTCTAACTCCCCACTCCCAGGCTTAAAGGTGCGCATCTCCATGCCTAGCTGATAGGAGTATTTTGGAAAAGTCTGAAAGTTTCTTAATTAAATAAATACTTAGTATATGACCCAGAAATGGTACTTATAGATAGATAACTTCAGATATATCTGAAAGAAAATTTATGTTCAAATAGATATGTTTTATGAGTAACAGCAAAAAAAACCTGTAAACTCTTAATATTTTATCAATTTGCCAATGAATACATCTTGGTATACCCTCTGGAATAGTACTTAGTAATATAAAGGTACATGGTAGTAATACATTCAGTAATAATGAGTAAAACTCAAAAAAAAAAAAACTTCAAGACAAAACATTATTAGAAGAAGTATATAACCAGCAGTCGACTTTGTCTGAAAATTTATTAAAAAGAGTGGTAGAATCAACGTGAGAACCCTGTCACTAGAGAGACTGCAAAGGGTTGCTTGTCACACAAGGGGACACATACCTACAAGACACAGCTCCGAAGAATGTTTAGTACACAGATGACACAGTGACACGCACAAGGTAGTGAAAACAACCAGCAAACAGCCCATGTTCTGAACCCAACACTTTCAAAAGCAGAGATGCTGGAGTAGGTCCAGTCTCTTTGGTCATCAGAGAAACAGAAACTAGAACACGACATCCCCTGGGCCTGAGAAGAGCAACAAGGCGACCAGGAAGAACGGTGTCACACATGGCGTGGAGGGCTAGGCATCCAAGCACCCAAGAGCTGCTGAGGATGAGGATGCAGGCTGCTGAGTGCTTCAAGATATCCCAGCCCTGTGACACAGTGATGTGAAGGCAAGAGTGTATGTGCCTGAGCATGTGCCCCTGGAAATTCACAAGTGACAGCCCTCAGTGAGAACACAGCATCCAGCACAGACACAGGAACTCCAATGTGCATACTTTTACACTATTCTCACAAAACTCAAAAGCAATAGGACTATAGTCTACTTCCACACATTTAAAGTCTGACTAAACTTTACAGGTTTATTGCAAAATAATGACTACTAAGATGTTTACTGTACACCATGTGCCATTTACCATGGCTATATGCTTTAGCCCAATTTTCACAACCACCTCCATGAGACATCACAGAGTACTCCCAAAATGCAAATACAGGCACAAAGAGCTTAAATAATTTAACCAAGCCCACGGTAACTGAGTACGATGAGAGCTGGGAAATACTCAGCCTGATTGGTGTGATGGTGTGTATTTAAACATTCACCATGCTGCAGTTCAATGACAGAACTGTAATAACAATGGAGGCAGGGAAGACAAATGTACTGGAGGTGGGAGGACAGCTAGCTGCACATTTTAACGAGAAAGTCAGCAGATAATGCCTCAAATTGGTGGTGGGAGTGGGGGAGGGGCACAGTGTATGTGCGCCTGTGAGGAGAATTGGAGGAAAACTCAGAAAATAGCTACATGCCATGGCAACAGTGACTGCCTTTAAGAAATGGGTCAGAGTAGACAGGGCTGTTAGATTAACTTAAAAGCCCCATGACACCATTCTTTTCTGTAAAACTACTGTTGTTCTCCACACCCCACACCCCCCACTCAAGAAGATCTTGTTCTGTAGTCCAGGCTGCCCTGTAACTTCCCATCCCCCTGCCCTCACTTTCCTAGAGACCAATACTGAGGACACAATTCACAGAATGCCTGCCTAGAACGCGATCCCTCGGCCCACAGACCAACGTGGAGAATTCAACCACCCCACTATAACGCAGCCATCACACCCAGAACTCCAGCAGCTCCAGCCCTTCCCTCACACCTTGACAGGCGCCACTTTGACCCCAGTGAGGAGGCGGTCCCATCAGCCCTGACTCGCACTTAGCTGCCGCGGGCTGACTGGCTGGGAGCAGGGGCTTGGCTTCCTTGTCTGAGGGCAGGCTAGTGCTGCTGCTCCCTACCCAGGGAGAGAAAAACAGATCGGAGCCTCTCAAGGGCTGTTCACAAGGATAGTCACAAACATGTGTAGTATAGCTCCCGGGTGTCTGTGGGCCACCTATGGGCACAGGCTACCTGCTGAGTAGAATATTCCAGGTTGGTTCTTAGGAGAGAATTTGGTGTTAACAATGTGTTAACCCACATGCACAGTGACTTCAATCTCTATATTTCAGTGTACCCAAGGGTCACTAGAGCTCATCACTGTGGTGATTCTATTGGGGTCCTTACCTCCTCCACATGTGTTCCCTGAGGGACAGAATCGTAGCATGTGGGTGATGTCTCACCAGCTACTGCCAACATCTACCCAATATTTCTAAGCAAAATCAGTGACCTTCCATGGATTCTCATCAAACCCCACACAGTAGGTATAAACCAGACAAATCCAACAGAAGCCTGGCCAATGACACAGAAATTCTCCCAGCCAGTGCTCACTGAAGCCCCAAGTCAAGCCCACAAACAAGAAGGCTCCTCTACTCCATGACCCCACCTGGACCATCAAGGAGGAAGACACTGAGGAACAGAAGAGGCACAGATACCCAGTTCTTCAGGGAGCCAAGTCTAAACCATAGAAATGGGCCAGAAGCCAAGGAAAAGGTTGACGGAGCTGACTTTGGGTCACCCGGCCCAGGTAAAAGGGTGTTTGGGGAACAAAGAGGACACAATTGAAGACACCCAACACTTACTTCAGCAGTAGGAGAGGCCAAGCAACAGTGGTGAAAGAGGCAGTCACGGGTGGAGGGAGGGGCCAGAGGAGACAAGGCCTCCTGCATCAGACTCAGTTTGCACACAGCAGGCTAGCTCCCTCCCCATCGTTAAGGCTCCATGCATGCTTGATCCAGTTGTCTCAACAGCCTGGCTGGCCGCTCTTCCCAGCCTTATTCCTGTCCTTACTCCACCCAGACCTTCCTCACCTGCTGGTCCTTCAATCTCCCAGGGCTGTTCAGATCACTTCTTACCACCTCTCGCTACCACCAACCGACATACTTCTCTCGAAATACATGCTTTCCTACCTTCCAAGGAAGTATAATGCACTCAATCTTTCAGTGCTTGAGTGAGGCATCCCCAGGAGGTCTGGGCTTGCTGTGTGCTGACATCACAGAGACTGAAGAGTAATTTTCTGTACAATACAGAACATGCCTCTCTCTTATCCCGCAGGGAAGCTACATAATGATACGAGCAGTGTGCGTCCAAACTGTAAATGTATTCTGAAAAGAACAGGTAAACACACGATGGCTCATCCCAGCGCTCAGGGTGTCGAGTTACCCTAGGCTACAGTTTTCGTCCTGCCTGAGTGTAAATATTTTTTCCTGCTGTGAAAATAAATATAAAAGTTCCAAGAGTGTCAGATAGCAGGACTCCCACCTTTGGGCAGGACAGCCTGGAAACACCAGTCACAAGGCGACTACTTCAGTTACAAACAAGGAAGGCAGAGCACCGGACACCTGCACATGACGGGTACCCACTACACCAATAAAGCTTTGGGGAAAATCCCACTGGGTTTGCAGTGGCTCCCACAGTGACTTGTAGCCAGAGGTGGATTTAGTGATATGAGGGTGGAACTGTGTTGACAGAGGTCTACACAGAGTAACAGCTAACAAAGTGGCAGGTTCTCTTCTAGTTCAAAGCCGCAAGACTTGGGGTGGGGTGCTGCTGGAAGACAGCTGGATAGATGGGTGGTAGAGGTGTGGGATAGATGGGCAGCAGAGATGCAGGATAGGGGAGAAAGTGATGAAAAGCTGGGGACCCAGAACTCCAGAGGGGTTCATGCATTCCTGGGGTGTCAGCCATGGGGGGGGGGAGTTACAGGCAGAAACAAGGGAACAAGGACAGAGGAGGAGATGGTTTTGTAGTCTTTCTTGTAAAATATGAACTAAGGCCATAGCCTGTGACACAGTGGGGGCTGGACTGAGCCAAGGACTGGTACTTCTTTCTACTCCTCTGAGAACAAATGAGGTGCATCTAATATTTGTGGGTTTGGGGTTTTCAGCTGTGACTCATTGTAAATGAAATATGTCACTCACTGACTCATCCGCACTTCCTGTCACTACTCCTCACTTTACTTTGCAGGTACCAACAGGCCCTGAGGAGCGGCAAGGGGATACTTCAGACATTCAGACACACCCATTTCTTTTGGAAGGTTACATCTCATCTGCGTGTACTCAAACATGTAAGGAACCCAGAGATTTAACAAATTCTCAAGCGGCGATCTTACGGCCGTTTCCTCACAGCTGAAAGTATTTCCCCATGAGGGAGAGAATGGTCTTACAGGAGCACAAAGCCCTATCACATCCCGGTGACTGGCCACATGCAACTTTAAAGACAGGAAACCAGTTGACTGGCAGGTGTTTCAGAATAAGCAGAGTAGAATCATCATTCAGTTGTACAAGCTTAATGTAGTGGTAGAGTCTACACAGCTCAAGTTCTCACACGGGAAACTCAGTGTTAATCCCACCGACTGTCCCACGGCATTGAATGGTTAGGAAAGACCTGTGTTAAGTCTCATACATGAGGCGGGGAGATGGTTCAGCAGTAAGCACTGTGCTCTCCCAGGGCCTGAGCCTGGTTCCCAGCACCCACAGCAGGCAGTTCACCACCGCTTCCAGGCGGTTCCATGCCTCTGGCCTTCAGGGTGGGCACTGCAGTCTTGATCACATGCCTACACTTATACACATACCTAACGAAACCTTTACACTCTCTTTAGACATCAATTTCAGTGATCAAAAAATACCAGAGACATGAAAAAAAAAAAAAAAAAAAAAAAGCCAACCAAATAACCAACCAACCAACCAAAACCCTTAACATTTCAAAGTTAATTTATTATTTCATTACTGTCACCACTGTTACAATGTTGGAGAGAGCTGGGCGGTGGTGGAACCCGCCTTTAATCCCAGCACTCTGGAGGCACAGACAGGTGGATCTCTGTGAGTTAGTTCCAGGACAGTTAGGGCAACACAGAGAAACCCTGTCTGGAAAAACAAAAACAAACACCAGTGTTGGAGAGGGTTGGATTTAATTCTATTTCTTCTCAAGGACTAACACTATCTAGGTTTTAACTGATACACTCCAAAACTCTATCAAGTATAACTGCGTCTGTGAATGCCCGTATCCACTCTGATTCCTTTTTCTATTTTCAAATTCTTACTCCTAGAGTCTGAAGATAACTCTCTTAAGAGACAGCAAACCTAACCAACTTTTCTCAAAACATTTTGGACATGTTGAGAACCAGCAACACGAAATTCCACTGAGCTCAAGACGACAGGAGTTAACCAGTAACACGTTTTGCTTGAAATGACTTTTCACGTGCTCAGAAATTGTATATTAAATAAACTTGTTCTCTTACCCTATGGTTGGATTGATATTCGGATCAAAACTGTCTTCCACAAACCGCCATACGATGCTCGATTTACCCACACCCGTATCCTGAAACAGAGTAAGATGTGCCACTGAGGGGAAAAAATTAAGGTATTTGCCGACACCACAAAAACTTTGTGGCAAAAAGTGAGTAATTTCAGAAAAAGCACCCTTATCTGTAGAGTTCAGACACTGAGGGACACAAGGCAGGCTTCTGGAATACATCAGTGAAGAGATTTCATTTCAAAATGTATTATTGGGGCTAGGCCTCTTAGTGTATGCTTTTAATTTCAGCACTGGAGGGACAGAGGCAGGCAGATCTTTGTGAAAGGGAGGCAGTTCTCTTAGTCTACAAAGCCAATTGTAGGTCAGTTATGGACACTCGGTCAGAAACTGTCTTAAAACTATTTAAGAAGTACTGGAGAAGGATTCTGCAGTTTTCAAAATTAAGAGACAACACAACCTTTTGACAGTCCTAAGCTGGCCTGCCATCCCAACAAATCTGGGAGGCTGAGGCGGGAGGGTGCCAAGTTCAAGGCCCGCAGAGGCTACGCGGAGACTTCAAGGCTGGCTTCAACAACTGGACATGCTGCTACAAAATAGAAGCAAGCAAGCAGGGGACACACAGGGCTCAGTGGTGCGTGCTCACCTATTACGTACAAAGTTTTAGGTTTAATCTCTAGTACGGCCCTCCTCCCTCCAAAAAAAAGGATCCCAAGTTTCTGCTTCGTGAGGAAAGTGACTTGTCTGGAAACTCACTGGCCTTTTAACACACACCAGTAAACTATGCGCTTCCAAGTTAGGACTGAGTAATCCCGGATGAACCGTAGCCCCACCCTAGTGGAGGGGCACGAAACGTCTAGTTATTGGAATTCTTTTCAGTCAGTCATGAAAACAGAAACTCAGGAAGGGGACCATCAGAGAAGGCTCTGAAAGGGCCAAACTACCCAGAGAGGACCGGAAGCTGAAGCCTGGGAGTGCTGAAGCTTCCTGGCGTGAACTCCTCCCTTCTTTGCTAGAAGAGCAAACTTTGGAAAGTAACTCTTGCAAAGTGTCAGAGTCGTCCCAAAAGTTCAGAAACCATGTGGCGCTGCTGGACGGAGGCCGAGGGCGCTCACAAAGACCGAAAGGCCTGCTAGGGGTTTGCCCCGAGAGCCATGGCCAACTTCGGAGACGCCCCTCGCAAAGTTGGAGGGAGCTGCCTGCGGGCTGCTCCGCCGTGGGGTGTGAAGAGGACGGCCCGGGGGGCGCCGGGGCCGCCCCGACACTTGGGGGCCTCGGGTGGGACCCAGCCCGCGGGCCCGGACGCCCCAGGGTCTGCGGGGGGCGGCGTCCCGCACAGGGCGGGAAGAGGTGCGAGGGGCCCTGGGACGCGGGGACCCGCCCGCCCGGCTCCGCCAGCCCCGCCCGGGAGAGCGGGCCCGGCCCGCCGCCACTCACCCCCAGCAGGCACACTTTGAGCTCCCTCAGCGCCATGGCCCGGGCAGCGGGGGTGCGGGCCCGCCGCCGCCCTAAGTGGAGGAGGGAGAGGCCCGGCCCGGCCCCGGCATCGCCCGGCGCCGCGGTGGCGCCGCCCAGCCCCGGCTGCGTCCGCGAGGCGGCCGCGCGTCCGCCGCCGCCCTTCGCTGCGGCCGAGCCGTCGCTTGCCCCGCGGAGTCACTTCAGCAGCCCGGACGCTGCCCCGGCCGCCCGGGCGCCGCCGCCGCCGCCATCTTGGGACGCCGGCAGGGTCACCTGACCTCCCCGCCCACTTCGGCGGCCACCTTCTCCGCGAGGGCGGGGCGGGGCGGCCGGCGCGCGGCTCGCCGCTGGTAGGCTCGCAGGCGGGGTAGGCGGAGCAGCGAGGGGCGGAGCCTCGCTGTAGCCCCACCCTCCGGCCCAGCCGCGTCTCCGCCGGGGAAGTGGGCGGAGCGGGGTGGGCGGTCATCTCGGCGTTGCCACGCCCCCTGCCCCGCCTCCCTCCCGGCCCAAGATGGCGGGTGAGTGGGTCCAGGCGGGTGGGCGTGGCCTTCGTTCTCGCCCCGCCTTCGGCCCCGCCCTCTAGCCCATCCCAAGATGGCGGGTGAGTGGGTCCGGGCTCCGGGGTCTCCGAGCGGCTCCCCTCCCCCTCCCCGCCCCCGTCCCTGCCCCGCGAGCCCGGGACCCGCCGCCCGCGCAGCCCCGCGTAACCCCTTGCGTGCCTTTTGATTTTTCAGAGGCCCCTGCACTTTGAGGACTTGCAGGATGACTTAGACGACTGTAAGTAACAGTTGGGGCGCCCCGCCCCTCCTCGGGTCCCTCTCGGGGACTGCAGGGTGCACTTAGACGGGGCGGGAGCCCTTTTCCTCAGCTGGCCCTCCTCCCCGCCAGGACTCGAGGGTGCTGGAAACTTTGACTTCCTGTCAGTCTCTGACTCCCTGAGCTGCTCTGGGAGCTGTGAGGAGTCGAGCGAGCGGTCCCCGAGTGGGACGGACCCCTGCGTGGTTAGGGAGTGCAGTGCCAGCCCCGCTGTGCTTGTGGGCCCAGCTCCATCCCTGTTTGGAACCCACAGCTTCGCTGGTTTTCACTGGGTCTCTTCCACTTGACCTTTCTAGACTGCTTTTTTTTTTTTTTTTTTTACCCCCCTCTAGGGTCATTTTGAGGGACAGTAGCTGAGAGAGAGGCCACCTTCGAAGTGCGAGTTCGAATTCGTGGTTAATGGATGAGTGAAGCCTGGGATTTTCTAGCCAGTTTCTTCCTGCCATGGCCATTTGATGGTTTTCTGAATTAACAGAACAACCACTGTTCACCGGATCTCCCCCACAGGCCAAAAGGGAGCGGAGATACAGGGGGAAAATAGCAAACCCCAGGAGGCTTGCTGCTGTAACACACATCCCCAAGTAGCCAAGTCAGCTGGGGCTTCTGGGTGCAGTGCCCGCTTCTTTTCCTTCCCTGTCCCTAGGGATAAGAGTTGATGAACGTTTTTGTGTAGACCATGCAGTGTTGAGCACACTTTCTTCTTCAGGAGGAGTCAGGTTTGTTAATGTAGGTGACAACTGAAGAGAAAATAAAAGTCTTTGGCGAGGAGGCCTAGCTCTTGAGTCAGATAGCCCTCGGGTGAAGTTCCGGGTCACTTTAGTTGTGGTGTGACCTGGGGTAGGTCCTCCATCACTGCTTAGAGCCTCGCTGGCCATTTATTTCATCTTCAAAATGAGAATAATAGCAGCCCGCCTCCTAAGGCCTTTATGTATGAGAGGCCCGTCTGCCTCCCGTAGTGAGTTCCAGGTTGTTCAGGGCTGCATAATGAGGGATTTTGCGAAGATTAACCTACCAAAGAAGGTGACATGAATCCTGTGCACAATAAACACTCAGTAAATATTGGCTGCTACTCTGGGAAGGAAGTGGGATTAACCTGTCTTACAAATAAGACTGGGAACTGGGCTCTCAAATGTCTAGTGTGGAGGACCTGGTAAAGAAGAGAAGTCTTGTTCCTTCTGACTCCTGTTCTTCTTGTCTCCCTGTGCAGACTGACCATACAAACTCTGCTCACCCAGGAGTTGGGGGCGTGGCTGTCAGCCTGGGTGCGCCTTTATTGGTTGTCTCCTTGGAGAGTTGACCTAAACTGGTGGTTCTCAACCTTCCTGATGCCACAACCCGTTAATGCGTTTCCTTCATTTGGTTTCTTATTTTAGTTGCTACAGTTATGAATCGACCCCCCCCCCAGACACACACACACACACACACACACACACACACACACACACACACACACACACATCAACCCACAGGATGAGAACCACTGAAAATGATTTGTTGCTTCTTGGTTTAGGTCAGGTTCTAGTGGGCAGGTACTCTGGCCATCATATTTATAGTCCCATGCCCTACATGGTCTAGGTGCAAATTCATATCGTCACTGATAACAGTAATGGATCCAGAGGCACGTCTGATTCACTTTGTGGTCCTTGAGTAAGTGTGGCTACTCTCAAAAGGAAGGCACCATGAGTGAGTGCCTGGAGACTCAGAGTCTCCAGGCCAGAGGAGTGCAGAAAGATGGCCGTTTTCTAGGACTGGCTTGGTGAAACAATCTGGATTCTCTTGAGAACATGAGCGGAGGAGGCAGCCTTCATCCTGGTTTCCAGGTGGGGTTGCAGATGGCAGGTAGCACACGTGAGAGTCTAACCTAGGCAATACAAAGGCCTGTGAATGTCAGGGGCTGCTTATAGTGTGCAGAGGCCGAAGAGGTGTCACTCACTGTTGATAAGGTCTGTTCTCCCAGTTAGCATTTAAATCCATAGCAGGGATGAATGAGTGAGAAGTTAGAGGACTCTGCGGCATACATAAAGAGACCCAGGACTAATCAGGAACACACAGTATGTGCTCATATTTGGGTCCTTGCTTGAACAGAACCATTTTAAAAAGAAAAGACATTGGAGTGAGGTTGGGTATTAGATAACATTAAGAGTTGTTATTTATTACTTTGGCTCTGATAATGGTATCATGTTTTTCCTCAAAGGAAGAGCCCTAACAGAAATAAGCATTCATGAGTGAAATGACTTGGTGTGTGAAATCAGCTTTCAAACGCTCTAACAAATAGCAAACAAAATGTTGGGAGGAGGGATCCCCTGGAAAAATAGCAGAATGCTGATACTTGTAGAAGCTACTGGCTGGGGACTATCCTTTCATTTTTACATATTTGAAAATTTCCATAGTAAAAGGTTTTAAAAAATGAGATGAAAGTGTCACAAATGATCACACATTTGCAGGAGGAGTTGGAAGGCTGGATTTCAATTCTGAATATGCTGTAGGTTATTGTAAGATGCATTTAGCTTCAAAAGACCCTTGTGTAAAATACATCAGTGTTCGGGAGACCACATTTCTTTTCAGATGTTTAGTTTTCAAGAGGTATCAGTGAAGGGACTTGGGAGAGGGCATGCTTCTATTTATGAGAAAAGCAAGGTGCCAATAAATGATGTCTGGGTCTTTGGTGAAAATAGGATTAGCTCAGCTGGTGGAATATAGATAGACTCTTCAGATCCGAATGCTGGAGGGAGTGGAGCCTGTTCAACCTTGAACGAAAGACCTCTTCCAGGGCAAAACACTTTGCATTTCACCTGCACACTTTGTTCTATGTTTGTGACAATGCTCTTTCCAAGGATTGCAGCTACTCTGTGCCTTCACTGTGCCCATTGCAGAGAGTGCGCTAACTTGGACCATAAATCCAGCCATTGAGGCTTTTCTTTGTGCAGTGTGAACACGAATCAAACATGGCAACCATTTTTACAAAAACCTCCCTGCCAAGGGAGCTCATTCAAACAGTCAGGAGCTTGACTGACTTGAAGAATAGAGCAAAACTCAGGCCATAGACCACCTTTTAAATGAGAAGTTGACCAATGTATATTAATTTCCATGAAGAGTCAGATAGTACTAATTTGGGGCTTTTCAGGCCAGAAGGTGAGTAACACACTGTACGCTCTAAGTTGCATACTAGACTAACCAGAAACTACAAACGCACACCCCCACATATGCCTTGGAAGCAACCATAAATCACACAGACACACTACCCATATCCTCTCACTTTATAAATTACACAGGTACAAGCACAAACATATACACATCCTGAAAGCAACCATACTCCCTGTCCAACATACACCTGAGAAGGAACCGTAAGCCATAAAAACACACAATACGCATACACTCCAAACCATATACTGTAAACCACATGAACATACACATAAACAAGTAAACCACATAAACACATCCATAAACCTCACATATGTATATACATACATACATACATACATAGCATAAACTGGACACACCACCAACCATACAAAACAAACCCATAAGCTTTACACAGCTATATATGTACACATTCATACATACATGCCATAAAGCATATAAATACCCCCCCCAAACCACACAGACCACCAACCACACACACACATACTCACACACCATAAGCTACAAATGTACACATATTCCTTTATGTGGGCCTGGATGTGTGCTATTGAAGCTTTATTGATTCAAGAGAGGGCTGAACTTGGCTCAGGGCAAGAGGTTTGCTGGTCACCGCCATGGACTGAGACTGTCACATTGGAGCAGTGAATTCTGTGGCCTGTGGATGAGCTGGGCCCATGTGTTGGCGTCTCTCCTGCTGGGTTTAGTGAGCAGAGTATTGTTCAGGGACCACTACTTGGTTGAAAAACTCAGACAGGTTACTTATACTTGATGTCTGGTCTCCTGTAGTTGCTGGGGATGAAGATAATTCACTCTTTCTGCTTGGTGGATGGATGAGCAGGGCAGGGAGTCCAGAGTGGCTACCCTCACAGTCTGGTACATTGTCTCTCCACCCAGGCTCCTGTGAGGCAAACAGATGGATGTCAGCATGCCCTGGAGAGTGTCTGTGTTTGGGTCTGTGACATCTTTCAGCAGAAAACAAAAAGTCATGTCACAAAGAAACTTGAATAAAGTTTTTAAACAGAATCTTGCAACAAAATCTAATTAAAGAAAGGCTTTTGGGGCTGGAGGGTTGGTCCAGCAGTTAAGAGTACTTGCTCTTGCAGAGGACCCAGGTTCAATTCTCAGCGCTACATGATGGCCCACAACAGTATGTAATTGCAGCTCCTGGAGATCCAACCCAGGCACCAGGCATGGCGTGATGCACACGTGTACAGGAAGGCAAAATGCTCACATACATATAAGAGAGTAAGACCCGTCTAAAAAAGTATTACTAGTAATACTGAAGTCTGTTGCTTCCTTCTGATGCTGAGGGTGGAGGCCGGGGCCTCCGTATGCCAGGCTTGTGCTCTGTCACTGAGTCACACCCCACTGCCTGTTTACTTTCAAGTTTTGCCACAGGGTCTCCCTGGTTACCCAAGAAAGTCTTAGATGTGCTCTGTAGCATAGCTGAGCCTTGAACTTGTGATCTATCTCCCTGCCTGTGACTTTGGAATAGCTGTGCTTATAGTCCTGTACCACAAGACTTGGCTTACAAGAGTGGTTTTGCCCTCGAAATGCCAGTTGTTCTTATCCCTGCTGTGAAGATGTAAAAGGCAGTTATGGTTGACTTCCTCATCTGGGTCATCATTTTTCCGTGTAGGATACGTCACCAGCTCTTCCAGCATGCCCAGTCTAGGCCTCTGGAGGTGCTGGGGAGGGGAGGAAGCACCAGAGACTTTTGTTCCCAAGATGCTCGAAGTCTAGTGCGCAGCAGACAGTGAAGAAGACAGTGTAGACTCAGTGTGCCTCACCCAGGCAAGAGAACGAGCCAAGAGCTAGGAACCCTGAGCACAGACTGATCCCGTCTGCTGCAGAAGGGAGGCGACGGTGGGAGGCTTCAGGCATTCTGGGAAGTGTGTCTGAAGGTTGAGTTTCCAGGTGGCCTTCTTTGTCCTTGATGTGATGGGAATGTAGGAGTCTTAGGAAGTGTGTGGAGGGGAAGAGTGGGTGACACAAGAAAACAGTGCTGGAGGCTGCCAGAGAAGAAAGAGTCTGCCTGTCACACTCAGGTCCAAGGAGAAGGCAGGAGAAGGCTCTGAATGCTTTGCTTCTACTTCTGTTATGGTAGGCTGAGGTAAGACAGTCACTTACCCGGGCAGTGGTACAAAACCACCATTTATTGTTTATGTATTTGTTTATTTTTAAACGCACGTTTCTATTTATGTGTAGGTGTGTACATGTGAGTACAGTGCCCACGGAGGCCAGAGCCATCAGCTTCCCTCTCGCTGGACTAGAAACAGCTGGGAGTTACCCAGAGTAAGTTCTGGGAGTAGAACCCTGCTCCTCTGCCGGGGCAGTATGTGCTCTTAACTGCTGAGGCTTGACTCTAGCCCCAAGCTAGCATTTCTTTAGGACTAATGATGTGAGTGTGTCTAGCATTTTAATTAATTACGGGGCTGGTAAGATGGCTTGGATAAAAGTGCTTGCTGCCAAGGCTACTGACCTGTTTGGTTCCTAGGGCTTCTGCATAGTGGGAGGAGAGAACATCTCCTACAAGTCATCCTCTGACCTCCACATGTGCACCGTGGTACATATGCATGCCCTCATAAATTCACAGTAAATAAAAATAATTAAGATACAACTCCTCTAGGGCTGGCAGAAATTTTATTATATCAAACTAAGTACAAGCACGGTAAGAAGTAAGCACTTTTAATTGCTGAGCAAGGCTGACAGGGGGTGAAGAAAGGTTAAATAAGTTGTCCAAAATAATGCACAGTCTAGAGAGTGGTGTCAGGGAGCTGGCTGCAGAATTTGTGCCAGCCACTGACCTTTGGAGACATGGTCCAGCCTTCCATTTGTCGGGTGCATTAAGTCTCAGGTACTGCTGAAGGCATTGTAGACCCAGAAGTGAGTGAGTCTGGTGCCAGAGCCCAGTGGTCAGCAGGTTAGTATAAACCAGTGGTATAGCTTCAGTTTGTGGTCCTAGTGCGTAAGAGGTTGAGACACATGAATTCCAAGTTCCAGTCTAGCTGGGACTTCAGACTGGAGGACTGCAGGAACTGATTGTGTCAAGTGGCCAGAGAGTCCTCTGTGGCGCTGTGAGGGGCTCTTGAGTTGAGATCGGAGTGAAGGTGGAGGTTTTCATGTGAGGAGCCCGGGAAATCTTCACAATGGCCCCTCAAAGGCAGGGACCAGCATAGAGCGTCTGCATATCTGGCACACAGTTGGTGATGAACATGAGAGGTCAGAGAAAAGGTTCAACCACACCCCACATGGCCCTTCAGCCTCTGCTCTTTACTGAGGAAGTCATGGGGAGCCACTGGAGAGCCTGGACCAGAGCCTGATAGAGCTGAGCCGGGAAAGGCAGGCTGTGGAGTAGAGTTGCAGACCAGAGGAGGGTGGGAACCTGGGCTCCCAGGCTCCCAGGAGAAGCGTGGGTGTGACACAAGAGGGCGTGGGTGATAGTGGTTCCAGTGGGCAGAGAAGCGTGACCTCAGAGACATCTTGCAGGACGCTTGTTTACCCTACACATACAGGGCCAGATGCCCACTCTACTTGTTCTGTGACATGAGTGTGTTGACCTTGGGTTGCCATGGTCTAGCACAGCAGATGGCAGCAGGCAGCCTGGAGAATGCTGGGCACTGGGGTAAACTGAGTGGACACCTCTTGCTTCTAAGGGTTGATCTAAGATGAGAACTCGAAACACTTTGTTGTGTTTGGCAGAGAGCAAGCGGTCAGCACTGCTAGAAGCAAACAGGAGTGAGTTGGGAAAGATGAGAAGTTAAGCAGGGCAGCCAAGGCCAGTTTCTCGTGGCCTCCCATTGAGCACTTACCAGGCAGTGGCTGGGCAATGGACGTGTTGGAACTGCTCACTGCTCTCAGGACCTATAGCCTAGCAGAAGAAGCTGGCTGAGAGAGGGCTTTACTTTGTGAATGGAAAATTTCAGAACACATTGGTAGTCTTTGTTTTTACTCTAAAACTTTCATGAAAAGACAAAAGCATAAACAATTCCCTCCCCACAGATTTGAAGGACATGACCTCCCTCCCACTCTTGCTTGTGAGCCAGGTGGAGAGCTCTTATCATGGGGGTGAGGTCGAGGTGGGGGGGTCTCTTCATAGCAGCTCCTTGGCAAAGTTAGACTTGAGCCTACTCGAGGTATCCACCAGGAGCAGAATAGCTACAGACTGGGGTATAGTCACAGCGGGAAACTTTTGCTTTACAAGCAGGCTAGAGAGCCCTCCCTACCGCTATGGATGAGTGTCTGGAAAGTAAAAGAAGCCAGGCTGTGAGTGGCACAGCTGTCCAGGTGTGGGGAGGGAGGCGGGTAAGATCTGAGCTACTGGGGAAGGTCTCTTTGCCTGGAGTGCTCTCTGGATAGGGGTGTTCCATGTGGGAAGCCCTTTGGGTATACTTGTATTTGAGCACTTTTCTATGTGTATGCTACTTTAAATTTTTAAAAAAGGAGTGGCTTAAAAATCAGTGCAGCAGGGCATGGTGACCTTTAAACCCAGCACCCAGGAGGCACAGGAGCTGGCGAGGACTTAGCGTTGCCTCAGTTACTTCCCTACTGCTGTGACAGGACATCACCATCAAGGCAGCTTACAGACTAAAGGCTTTGTCGAAGGCGTGGCACTCGAGGAGCAGTGGCTGAGAGCTCACATCTTGGTCCATAAGCTCAAAACAGAGAGCAAACTGGGAATGGCTTCAGCTTTTGAAATCTCCCAGCCTGTGCCCATTGACACACCTTCTCCAGCAAGGCCACACCTTCTAATCCTTCGCAAACAGTTCTACCAGCTGTGGACTAAACATTCCAATATTTGAGCCTACAGGGCCGTACTTACTCAAAGCAGCACAGGCTTCATGAGCCTGGAGGCTCTGGCCGTCTGTGGGAGAGTTTGTTCCTGTCTGGGGCAGGTGACCCTCTAGCCACTGTACTGGCTCAAGGCTGCTTGGTGCTTTGCTGTAGTTTTAATAGGAGGAAGATAGAGGCCTTCCCACCACAGAGTGGGCAGCTTGCTTGCTTTTCAGTCCTTTCCATGTCTTGAATGTGGCTGAAGACTGACTGTGAAGTCATTGCATCTTTAAATAATTGTTGTCTATTTGTCAGTACTATGTCAATGAGGAATCACCTCCAGATCTGCCCCCAGCCAATGGAATGGGTCTGCAGACAAGTTGAAACGTGTCACACCAAAGGAGCCTTAGGAATTGCTTAGATGTAGGAGTCTCACCAATCAGGTAACCTGAGTAAGTGTTTCCCATTGACCGTCAGGGTAAAAGTCACAGTCATAAATCATGACAGGTTTTGGAAGGTGTGATTAAACCCACAAATCAAAGAAGAATCTCCATGTATGCATGGTGTAGAAAGGATGGATGGCTGCTTGTGAATTAAGCTGGGCTTCCCAGCCAGCCCAGTGCACGGTGCTAGATATAACCATCTGTGGCCCTCAGATTTGCCGTAAAGCACTGTGTCTACAGATCTGCCCTCTGAGGTAAATCTGTGGGGTCTTGTTAGATAGAGGATGTTGTTGATTCAGACACATTCTTTGTTTTGTTTTTTTGTTTTTTAACCCATACAACTTACCTTTGAAATTTAGTTAAGTCATCAGGGACCTGCTATGGAGGCTTAGCTCCCCAAATACGTATCCAGTCAGAAAGGTTCTTTGAGATTCGGTGGGTCTAGTCTAGCTGGTAGAAATAGTCACCACTTAAGGCCTTGTCTTCATCCTTGGAACCTGCTAGGGAGAAAGAGACCCTTTGAATAGCGGGATGGGGAATGGCTGCTCAAGTCTCCCCAAATCACACAGGACTCTTAGAAACTTAATTATTGTTCGAAAGAGAGACTCATGAAACCTTAAATTTAATGACTGTTTCCCTGAGTTCCAAATGGTATCTTCTTTTTCTCTTTCATAAGTACAAGTTTCGTGAATAAGGTTAACCACGTTAGCCTCAGTCAACTAATCTTCTAATACTTTGAGCCAGACCTAGACATAGTGGACCATGTCCATCATGTCCTCCATCCAGTGTCCCCTAGTACTATGTCAGAGACAGAATATTGGATCGTGTGGATAATTGGTCTGGCCCTGGGTGTCATATCTCACACAGAGTTATAGTGACAGGATGACATGTTGAATGGAGAGTCGTAAATATCGGGACTGCCCGGAGAACGGATTCTTAATGAAAATGCTTGCTGGGATGGACGTGCTGGAACATTCTGCCTGCAGCTTTAGGTCTGCTCATGTCTGAACCAATGAAAGCATCTCATTGGCTGTGTTTTCCTGTGTTTATTTTTTTCTCACCTTTCCACTTAAAACCAATTATACTGTGGCTACGTAGTCAGGGCCCCGTGGCTTCCTGTGAGACCTCCTGAGGCCCTGGACCAGAGAAGATGACAGACTGTCCTGCCTCTGCTGTGCTCTTGCTGTGTGGAGAGTGTTCTTCTCTCCCTCTGACTTTCACTCCTTCTCAATGACAAAGTCTCACTTGCTCTGCAGGGTCCAGCTCATGGACCATTATGCTTCAGCAAAGCTTCCTCAGCCTCTCCTCTTCCAGCAGGCTTACTTACCTGTTACTTGTGTGCCGTTTCCCATGGTCCTTCCCTCCTGCACTGAATGCCGGCTCCTAGATGATGGCCTTGGTCCCCAGGAGCCCATGCATCTGGGGACTCCAGGGTTTTTGTCAAGTTCTGAGTGACTGGAGGGAGAGGGTATTTTCGCAATGGGTTGCTGTTTATAGACCCTACTTTCATACTGAGCTTTTGATTCATGCTGAAAAAAATCTGATGGGTTTCTTTTCTCCCTGTTAGATTATATCTACTGTTCTTTGCCCTCCTGAAGCACATTTATCGAACAACAAGCTTAAGTGTTTGCTCCTATACAGCTGCTGTAAGAAGTTGGTGTCTTGTGAGATGCAATGGCTTTCACACAGGAACTCAGGGACATGTGGGGTCACTGAAGCCTCTGGTCCCATTTGTCCTTCATTACCCTGTTGGATGGTGAAGATGTTGAAGACAGTAGTCATTAGACAACTATTGAGTAATTAACTAGTTTAGCATCGTGAAGGGTAATTCCCCTTTTGTGAGTTGTAGATTCTTGATTTTTAAAACTTTTTAATCATCTTTTTTTCTTCTTCTTCTTCTTCTTTTTTTTTTTTTTTTTTGCAACTGTCTGGATTTAGGATGAAAGGAAAAATAAATCCTGTTGTTTTTTGCAAAATGTGTACAGCCTCACTGAGAACATCTTGGTTTTCAGTGTGAGCTCAGACCGTGTTGGCTTGGCTGGAGGATAGAAATGAGCTGTGTGTCTGGGTTACTCAAGTGGAGGTCTGGAATTCTTCCCTGTAAGGCAAGTAACAGCCATAGCTGCTGACAGCAGGGACCTCAGGCACAATTCAATAGAAACAGGCTTGTGTGTGTGTGTGTGTGTGTGTGTGTGTGGTGTGCACATGCACCCAGCACCATGCAGTGGACAGAGACTGGGTGCTGAGCATGTGGGATTCTGGGAAGAAAAACATACTTGTAGATCACACTAGCACTTCTAGGCCCTTCCTCAACTGCTCCTTGATGGTTCTAATTATTTATCCTTTGTTGAAGTGTTAGCAGTGTCCTGTGAACCTGGCATTGGCGGTTCATCCTAACCTTGATGGCAAATGAACCAAAACATGATCAGTATTGGTTTATTTGCTATCTTAATTGGACCAGTTGATGTGAAGTTACTAGTAGAGATTATTTTCTCCAGGAAGCCTTGCTTTTCTGCATTGTATTAAGCTTTCATGAATGGAGCTGGTAACTTTTATTCCCTTAATACAAAACATACAATGAAAACAGTTGAACAAGGAATTATTCATATACTACTTCATATTTCATGCCTGACTTGAGTGCTTAAGATTCTTGGTGTTTATGTTCAGCCTGGGCTTGTTGGCTCCCAGAATGGTTGCCTGCCCCTGATACCATCATGTAGACCTTACCCGTTGTCCCTGTCAACAGTTACCAGACAGCATGCCATCTTAGCAGTGGCCGGAAATGTAAATCCTAGAAAATCCTTTTAAGAGCCGACATCGCTTTACGTGCTGCTTCCATCGCCAGGGGACACAGGCAACCAGCTCAAAGGCAGGTTTTTACCATCGCTCATTCATTCCGCACCTTTTATTGAGTGTCTGTGTGTGCCAGGCATATCAATGAGCTCATCAGAGCTTCTTGCTCTGGAGGTGAGGAAGGGGGAGGGGGACCCAGCTGATGAACAGCAAACATGCTTTTTCCTTCTGAAGGTGAGGAATTTGCTGGAAAAATATTTATTGTTCTTGTTGTTTTTAAAGAAAGTTATCTGAGAGGACAAGTGAGGAGAGTGGTAGGCAGTGGTAACATCCATAAGCAAGCCACAGTGGGGGATAGTGTGAGTGGTGCCATAAGGCCTGAGTGGAGGTGAAGGCTTTCCCACTGACCAGAAGCCTCTCGGGTCGTCATGCTGAAACCTCTAGCTCCTTAGGTGTGGCTCAACCACAGATCTTGTCATGCTCTCCTTCAACCCTAAAAGGGAAGGGGATGCTCCTGGCATGTGAGATATGAGGCAGAGATATTGAAGCAGTAGGGCCCACAGCAGAGAGTGAAGTGTCTAGGAGGAGACAGCCTGTTCGGTCATTACTGAGCTCATCAGTTGTTGATTGATTTGGTTTGTCTTTGAAGACGTAATGAGAAGAAGCAGTAAGATGTCACGGGCAGGGTTATTTATCTGAGCACCTGGTCAGCACACCTTGGCCATCCACACCGAAGCCAGTGCTGGCTTTCACCATGAGGAAAGGCACTCTCAATCTCATCTGCTACCGTTTTAAAAAATATGATGCACCATTTGCAAGGAAACAGTGGCAGCTGTTCTGAGGATAGAGTTAACACAGCCCTGAGAGGGTTTGCTGATTCTCAGAAGGCCCAGGAACTGGTCCACACAAGGCGAAGCATCTTTGTAAAAGAAAATGGATTTTCAGTACTTGAAATAAGAGTTGCTATTCTTTTAGGTATGAATGTGACATTATTAGTAAAATTATTTTCCTTGGATTACATCAATTCAGAAATCAGTTGCTTGTGTGCCACTTTTTTTTTCTTGTTTTTGTTCTTTCTATTTTATTAGTGTATAATGTGTCATTTTCTTTATATCAAATACATTTGAAACCGTTTTTGAGGAACTTGTATTGGTGGCTATAAGTGAAATTTAACAGCAGTATACAATATGATGGAAATAAAATAATATTAAATCGTAGGATCCTAGATAGACACTGTTGCCTGCAAGATTTCTTTTTTTCTTGAGACAGGGTCTTACTCCCTAGCTCTGGCTCTTCTGGACACTATGTAGACCAAGTTGTCTTGAACCCACAGAGATTTGCTTGCCTCTGACTCCCAAATACTGGGATAAAAGCCACTACACCCACCTTGCCTGCAAGAAATTCTTAACAGCAGCTTCCTTTGTATTAATAGGAAGATTTACCCTTCTAGGAGTAGTGATACTCACCTGTATTCCCAAATCTCAGGAGGATCAGGAACTCAAGGTCAACCTTGGCTATATAGGGAGTCCAAGGCCAGCCTCAGCTACATGAGACCCTGTCTCAAAACAAAATAGAATAAATGACAGATAAACTAGTCTTAGGGGAATGTTTGAGACACATTAGCATCAAAAGAGTACTTTCTATAATTTCGTTAGGGAATTAAGAAGGAAATAACTTCCCCCTCATATGATTTAATAACATTTAATGTGTTTTCCACATGTTGTGAATGGGGAGATGCTCTCCCAAGCTGTGTGTGCTCTGAGGCACTGGCAGGCTGTGTTGGCAACAGGGCTTATGATCTGCGCTGCAGGGAGAGTGCTGAGCCCGCCGTGGTGTACCAGACGATGCTTCTCTTTGGCTCTATTTGACCACCAGCCATGAAACAGTGCAGGGCTGTCCCAGGGATGTGGCTGTGAGCCTCACTCTGCTGTGTGTAGAACTAAGATTTTAAGTCCTTTTCTGAACATAGCCAAAACTCCCTGTAATTCAGATTTGCTGCTATTTCAAGTCAATTTTCTTAACTTTTAAAACTTCTGCCTTCTTTTCTTTACATATCTAATGTGAATTACCAAAATCCCATTCTACTATGTCCATTGTTAGAGTGGCTGGAACTTGACAAATTAGCCCACATTATTTTGAATGTAAGCATTCATTTCATTTAGCAGCATTGTGGTAGTTTTGACCTGTCTCTGTTTGGCAAACAGAAGCACGTTAATTAGAGTCTGTGCTTGCTGTATACCTGCTTTCTGCCATGGAGCCCCAGGAGGTGTGGTTGGTTTTTCTAAGGTGAGATTCTCGCCTTCTTGGAGGCTGCCTGGCCATCTGATGGCTGCTAATCAAAGCCTCAGGGGACTGATTTCTATGAGTTGAAGTGTTCCAGGCACTATGTGACAGGCCCAGTGTTTAGAGGTCTAGCTGTGGAGGCAGAGCAGGCTGTGGGGGGCATATAGGGGGCTGGCTGCACGCGTGGGGTAAGGTGCTAAGTCCGGAGTTGGGGGGCTCCTTTGAACCCCTGGGTGGTTTTGAGTCCTCACTGCCCACACAGGTGGGGTGCAGATTCCACAGCACAGGTGCTCATTTCCACTTCAAACCATCATGTGCATCTTAAAGTAATGAAGGCATGAAGAAGGAAGTGGGTTGTCTTTACCATTCCTAATGGGCTTTTTTCCTTTTGAAGACAAAGGTTTCTAAGTGGTGCCACTCAGTCCAGCCTGGTGTTTCTCTCAGAATTTATTGTTGTCTCTGTGTTAAAAAATGATGTGTTAGGGACACATTTTTACCTTTTTTTGTTTTGTTTTGTTTTTTGTTAAATCTGACAGTGTCTTTATTTTATCTCCTTCCTGAAGGTGGTCCCACTGGCCACCAAGCTCTGGATTGACAGCTCTCTCTTAGTCCTTGGCTGATGTCGCCTTTCTTCCTCCACCGTCCTGTCCTGTGTGGACAGTGCAGCCAGTCCTCAGTCCCTGCTTATTCCAAAGTGACTTGTTTTTGTTTTGGTGACCAATAGCAACAATGTCGTCTGAGTCTTGTGTTTGCCATCTTGGGGTTCACTGCAAGCTCGAGGCTCTCTTGGCTCTTAGGAATTCAGAGGATTTTGTCATCTCCAGTGAATTTTAGAATTTCAAATGTTTTCAATTCTAGAATTACTATTTGGTGCCTTTTAAATTGAAAAGAAAGTCTTGTGTGTGTATATGTGTACATTGTGAATGTGTGGGAGGGTGTGTATATGCTGTGACACATGTAAGGGTCAGGGGAGACCCTCACTTTCCACTTTGTTCTCTCTTGTTTGCCACTGTGCTGTGTGCTCTGGGAAACTGGTGTGTGTGTGTGTGTGTGTGTGTGTGTGTGTGTGTGTGTGTGTGTGTGTGTGTGCTGGTGGGGGCGTGGCCTGCTCTGGGAAACTGGTGTGTGCTGGTGGGGGCGTGGCCTGCGCTGATGGGGGCGTGGCCTGCTCTGTGCACTGATGGGGGCGTGGCCTGCTCTGGGTAACTGGTGTGTACACTGATGGGGGCGTGGCCTGCTCTGGGTAACTGGTGTATACGCTGATGGGGGCGTGGCCTGTTTGTTTACCATCTTGCAGCAGGAGTAAAGGGATCACAGACAAGCCACCATGTCCAGCTACGTGGTTTTGTAGTGACGTGGGCCATCGGGCTCTGGTGCTGCTGATTTTACCTGCTGAACCACCTTTTTTTCCATTGTTGAGATTCCTTCTCACAAACTATTGGTGTCTCCATGCTGTAAGTTTAAGTGTTCCCTTCCTAAGCCTCACCTTTGGGTCCTCTTTGCTCAGAGTCTTGCTCACGCTTTTCACATTTTCTCTGTACATTAAGGGTGCTGTGTAGACCGTCTGGACTCCAGAGTGTTTCTGTTTGTCTTACAGAGCAGACAAGTAAATCATCAGGGCCTAGGTGTGAGACCATCCCCTTGCCTTTCCACCCAGCCTCCAGCCTTCCTGAGCTGTGTGGGGTTTCCATGTGGGTCCACGGCTCAGTCATCATGTCCAGGCATTGGAAGAGCTTTACGCCAAGGCTTCTCTCTGAATTTCTCCTTCTGGAAATCCTCCCCTCTCTTCCTCTCCCTCCCCCTCCCCTTCACACGCTTGTAATGTTGTGATTAGCCTTGAACTCCGGCCAGAGAAGCATGAACAACACTAGCAATATATTGTCGTCAGTGATTTAATAATAATAACAGCAGCTAATATATTTCAAGGAGATTGTTGTGTTAGGAATGACAAACTGAAGACCCAGGAGTGACAATATTTATAGACCAGACAGAAAAGAGTTTAGTAAATAAAGTAGCTGCCATCTCTACTTAGCAGGCAGATTCCAAGAGAGACTTCTTAGGAAGGAGGGGTTCTTTTCCTGCATTCGGGATGCTTCTTGGGCTTATCTGGATAGATCAGTGCTTTTCTTACATCTTGTTAGGCAGTCAGCTACCATTTGTCTTATCCCAAGACTGGCCATTTGGAATCATCACGAGTGGGGTCCAGCCAGAGGAGGAAGAGGACAAGGAGGAGGAGTGTGCATGCATGCGTGTGTGCGTGCGTGCCTCGTGTGTGTGTGTGTGTGTGTGTGTGTGTGTGTGTGTGTGTGTGTGTGTGTAGAAACCACATAATTACTGGCCTGTTGCTGTGGCACTCTGAAATAAGATGCCATCAAAAACCCACTGAACTAATTAATGTTTGCAAGCCCCACTCCCAGCTTGTGGTGGGAGAAGCTGCTCAGTACTTGGAAGTAGATCTCACACTTCTGGGGGCAGCATCCGGTGCTCTGCAGGAGTAGAGTGAGGCAGGCATTGTCACCTTTCAGAAGATTCCAGCTTGTAAAGCATCTATGCTATCAACTCAGTAACAGTCCTAAACAAATGCATGAGATGTTTCTGGATGTTTTAAAAGAAGTAGCTTTCCTACAGACAGTGATGGAGTGGGGTATCGCTGTCTTTGCCACGCAGAAGGCCCCGATGCCACTGAACTTGGTGAACTGAGTGGCCCTGCATGTGAGCATATGGCTAATGTTACCGCTCCTGTGTGCTGTAAATATGTTTAAGCACATGCATAGGAAAGGTGGGTCCTAATTGATGCTGAGGCCAGGCTATGGGTTGGTGGGACCCTATGACAGTGAATGGCTTTCTGCACCCGCTCGCCATTTTCACTGCACATTTGTGTGTGCCATCATTTGTCTTTGTCATTTAGTCCTCACTGCAATAGTCATGGGAGTGGGCTGTGCTCCGCTGGTTTCGTGCAAAGCTCAAAGCCAAGGTCACCCCTAATGAGGCTGTCAGAGTCCATATCCCTCTTGTTGATTGGCTATTATTCTTCTAATCAGTCTTTTCGGGGAGTGATCTGTGCCTGGATTGTCACTGTTCCTTCTTTCCTTTGTTTGTGGGTCTCTGTAATACTTACTATGGCTTTGTTATTAATTATAGGTTGCATTTCTTTAGATTGACTATTCATCTCTTTTCCAGCCAGTATCTCTTTCCTTTTTCTCTAATCTCCTATTGAACTTACCTTAGGCCTCAGCTTTCCATCTCTGGTGTCCTGATTGTCCCCTGATTGTCTTCTGCTGCCATCTTCATTCCTTTGTGCAGTGTTGTGAGTAATTTGTCAGATCAGTTTTCCAGCTCACTAACTCTCTCTTGAGCTGTGTCTAAGCTACTTTCTGAAGTTTTAGTCAGAGTTCCCATTTTTCATGTCTACGGTCCTTCCCTGATGCCGCCCCCTTGCCTGTCTCTGCTCTCTCCTTTCATGGTGATGTCTGCTTTGAAGACGTTGCTGGTCCTAGCAGGCTCCTCAGCCATTCTCTCCGGTCTGTGATGTTTGGTGCTGAGCTGAGGATGCTCATTCATGTCGTGCCCTAACTCTTCCTGGCAGTGGTTTGCGTTCATGTGCACTTGGAGAGATGGGTTACCTGGTTTTTTTGGGGGGTCGTTCTGCATGTTTCTACATCTTGAGTTAAAAGTGTTTCTTTGGGAGTATTCTTCCGTTGCCTCTGCAGGAGGGCCTGGGATTTTGAGGACTCAGGACAGCCATTCTCCTAGTACCTCAGCTCAGCCTGTGGCAACCGGGATCACAGGCTGTCTGTGCATGTTCTGTTGACTGCCTCCCTGTCCCCAGTTGTTTCCTATTGGTTTCATGACTTCCTAGTTTCTGACCACTTGCTTTGTTTCTGTATGCCACACATATGTTTCTCTATGTCTCATTCCATCTCAGACAAGGTCTCTCTCCATAGCTGGCATGGAATTCACTATGTGGCCCAGGTTGGCAATCCTCCTGTGTCAGCCTTTCATACCCTGGGGTTACGGGGGTACCCACTGTGCCTCTGGGTGTCTGGCCTTTAACGGCCGTCTGGGTGTCAGCTTTGCTTACTGTGCTCGTGTTGATGTCTAGCTTCCTTCCAGGCCTTGGCAGAGTTCTCTCTCCCTCCCATCCTCCTGCTCCTCTGTATCTTACAGTATTCTATTAAAATTGCTATGGCGTGGGTGGGGTGGGAGGGATTCTGTTTTGTCATCTCTGTTGTCATGTCATTGGCAATCTTTGTAACCAGGTCAAACCTGTGGTGCACAGCCCGGGGGATGGAAGGACATGACTGGTGTAGAGCAGAGATGAGTCCCTGGGAGGCTGAGGCTGGTGCCTTGCTACTTTCTCACTTGATAGACTGTGTGGTAAGAACTCACTGGCTTTTCCACACCACTGGGGCAAATAGGACGTACACATCTTTACAATGGAATGAAGGCTTCCCTGGAGGTCACCCACCTCTCTCTGGTTTTGTAACTACTGTGCTTTCTTCGGATCCAGCTGGGTTTTGAGGGAGATGGTTGGGATCACAAAATCACTTCGTAAACACAGAATGAGAGCACCGCGCGCGCGCGCGTGTGTGTGTGTGTGTGTGTGTGTGTGTGTGTGTGTGTGTGTGTGTGTGTGTGTGTGTGTGTCTCATGTGCTGAGTTGTTTGAGCAGGACGTAGTAGCACACATCTTGATAATTCTAGTCCTTGTGAGGAGGCCGCAGGATCTCAAGTTCAAGGCTGGCCTAGGCACCATATGGAGTTCAGGAGTTGAGACCCTGTCTCAAAAACAAAACAAAACAACCCCAAAACACAAAGTTGTTTCCCTCACAGTAACTCAGCAATGCAACCTGGTGGGCCTCGTAGCCTTGTAAAGCTTGGCTTGGCAGCAGCAACAGGACAAAAGGTGTGATGGCTTCTCGTTAGTGTTTGCTGTTTGTTTTGTTTTGAAGCAAGGTCTCTCTAAGTGGTTTTCTCTCTGTAACTTGCCTGAGATTCATGGAGATCCACCTGCCTTTCCCCCTTACCTGCTTGCATTAAAGGATCATGTTAATTTTTTAAAGTCACTTCTATTGATGACGTACAATTACATTCAGTGAAATTGAGCAGTGTTTAAGTTTGTTAAGGTGAGTCTTCATACATAGCCCTTGGCAGGGTAGATCATTTTCAGTGCTTGAAAAGCCCTTGAACCTGTTGCTCAGTAAGCTAGAGCTGCCTGCTCCTTCAGCCCCCAAGGACCATTTAAAGCTTGGACTCAGTCACTGCTTCCTTTTTAAGCCAATCACAGCTTACCCTTTGACACCAATCCCTGTCTTTGAGGCTTGTGTTTTAAGCCAATCACAGCCTTGCCTCTGTACCAGCCATCACAGTCTCTGCTAGACTAGAAGGTTCCTCTGGCTTCATTGCACCTGGCAATAGCAACCTGTCAGATGCTGTTTCAGCTCTCCCGAGGCTGTCCTTAGAACCAGGGCACAGCTGCGGCCTTTGGGTACTTGTCTCAGAACTGTGGGATTTGATGGTGGCTGGCATTGGTGTAAGGGTGGCCCGGCTTTGATAGCAGCAGCCTGGCAGAGTCTCACAGCTGCTAGTTAGTGAGACTGCCCTATCCCAACAGCTTTGCTCATTTACAGGGAAGGGAGTGTCAGGAGTGCTCACAACATACACTTACAGGGCTTATCCTGAGTGCTGGTGGTGACTGTGACAGATTTATCAATGTCCCAGCAGTGCCGGGGCCCAGGGAGAGGTGGCTCTCCTTTATTTGTAACTGAACAAACAGGTCTTTACGTAAGCAAACGTGTTTCCATTTCTCTTGGGTAAATACCTAGGAGTAGGGCTTAGACGGTGGCGTGGTAAATGCCTGTTAACTTTGTAAGGAAACTGCCAGGCTGTCTTAGGAGCAGGGCCAGTTTGCCTTTCTGTCCCTGATGAGTGAGACGCGCCATTGCTGCAGACCTTTGCTGGTGTCTTGATATGGTCAGTTAAAAACATAGTCTTTCTAGTGGGTGTGTAGCATGTTTTAATTGACATTGACATAATTTCCAAGGATATTGTCCAACATTTCCTATACTGAGCTGCCATTGTTAAAATGTATAACCTTTATTCAGATCTTTCATTAAATACCTGTTTTGCAAATTTTTCATTTTTTAATTTTTTGAGTTCAGTGACATGGTGTTCTGTTCCACTCTCATCTTAATTGTTTCTGGGTTGGGTGGTAGGGAGGGGACAATAAGGGGCTCCCTGTTTAGCCCAGGCTATGAAACTTGTAGCCCAGGTTGTCCTCAGACTCATGGTGACCCCCCTGCCACAAGCTCCTGAGTACTGGGATACAGGCCTGGGCCACCCCATCTGGCTGCTTCTTTCTTCTTCTTAGAGCATGCTATTTGTGGTGATGGGGCATGTGCCTTTTCTCCTGCATTCTAGATTTCCTAATGTTTCTTGCTTTGAATTTGTCTGACAGATTGTAAGTTAATTCCCTTGACAGTACATAAGGGCCAAGGTTCATTTTATCCACATTTATTTACTTGTTATGTTTGCTGAAAAGTTTGTCCTGGGCCACTACGTCACCTTGGAACCTTTGTAAAAACTGAACTGGCGTTGAGGCTTGCAGACAACCGTGTTTTTTCTTAATGTCTGGTAAGAGGCATGTTTATTCTTAAGCCTGTCTTGTAGTACCTGGATAGTAAGGCTTTTCTCTTTAAAATTGCTGTAGCTGTTCTAAACCTTTTGAATTTCTCTGTGAACTTGGAAGCAATGTATTGATTTCAGTACAGTTAATTTCTGGGCTTTGGCTGTGACAGCTCTAGGTTTATTGTTAAGTTTGGGAAAGATGATGCTGCAGTGATGTTGGGTTGCTGGAGACATGGCTCTGTGGTTAAGAGCACTCACTGCCCTTGCAGAGGTCCCACTCATGGCTCTTTAAAAGTGTCTAAAATGCTCCACATGTTTGTACTGCTTTACGTTTTGAGAGTGTGTCTCTAGGCACAGACTTTGTCTTGGTTTTAAATGGTATCTTTCCATTTTCTTTCTTTTATTTAATAGTTTTTGGTGAGAAGTCTGTTCTTCTCTTGGTTTCTGCATTTTAGTGTCACCCTCCCCCGGAGCACATTCAAAAATTTCCCTATGAGAGCAGTTATTATTTGTCCAGAAAAAAAAAAAAAAATGGAACTTTTATAAAGAGCATTTTTGGTCCCTGGTTTTTCGAGATTGAATGTGGTATGCCCTCTATTGCATACCTTGGTGCTATTCTGCACCAAGTGGGAGGGTTTGAATTTCTAGAGTGAGAAGGCTCGCAACTCTCCAAACCAGCCGTTGTTCTGGTCTTTCTGCATGCCTCACTCATCTCCACTCATCTCCACTCACACATACCTGCTTCACCACACATCTTTTTATTTCTTGCCATTTGGCTTCTGTGCTTTGTTTGGACAGCTTGCTGTGCTAATTTTTAGTTTTTATTATTTTATGTGTATGGATATTTTGCCTGTGTATGTGTCTGTGCACCGTGTGTTCATGGAGATAAACGAGGATGCTGGCTCCCTCAGAACTTGAGTTACAGGCCACTGTGAGCTGTTACGAGGGTGCTGGGAATAGAACTCTGGTCCTCTGGAAGAGCAGCCAGTCCAGCCCCTCCTGCTGTACCTTTTGAGTCATCCATTTTTCCAGTTGTTTGACCTGTTAGCTTATTTCCATTTATCTTTTGGGTTGTTTTGTGTGTTTTTCTCACTCAGAAATGTACTTGGATCTTACTTGCATTTTTGCCTCTTTTTTTCTGGAAAAAAAATAGATATACACATACATACGTACATACATACATACACACACACACACACACACACACACACACACACACACACACACATATATATATATATATATATGTATATATATATAAAACATCTTTTAACTGATGCTTAAAGAGAATTTTCTATTAATCCCATTGGCTCTGGGCAACTTCTGCGTATTCATTTTTCCTGGTTAATACCATCTTGGCTTCTTTTCAAGCTTGGTGATGTTCTTTTGCATTCTGGACCTTAAGAAGTCTATGTGGTTTAAAGGCTTTTGAAAAAGCCATATAGAAACCTGCTACTGCAAAAGGTTCCTAAAATAAATACATACATGAAAAGCATTTAAATAGTGTTACTCTGTGATGGGTGTGGCAGCTTGAATGAGATTGTTCCCCGTAAGCTCATGGGGGAGGGCACTGTTACTATGGCCTTGTCGGAGGAAGTGTGCCACTGTGGGTGCGGGTGTCGGGGTCTCCGACATGCCCATGCTGTGCCCTGTGACTCGGTTCACGTCCTCTTGCCTGTGGGTCAAGCTGCCGGGCTCTCTGTCCCTTCTCTAGCGTCCCACCGTGATGACAATGGACCTCTGAAATGTAAGTCACCCCATTAGATGTTTTTCTTTTATAAGAGTTGTTGTGGTCATGGTGTCTCTTCACAGCAATAGAAAACCTAACCATGACAGAAGCTGGTTCCAGGGACTGGGGTCTTATTGTGATGGGCCTGGCCATGCTTTTGTTTGAAGGAGTCAGGACCTTGGGTTTGTGGATTAGAAAGCAGTTGAAGGCTTTAAGTCTGCTTAGTGGGACTACTAGTAGGAGCATGGAGGACAGTGGTGCTGGGATTTGACAAACTGTGGGGGCCTCACATAAGGGGGTTCAGAGGAGAATTTTAGCCTGTGGCCTAGAGATCACCCTTGTGCTGTTTTGCCCTTGTCCAAAGAGTCTGCCTGAGGCTAAACTGAAGAGATTTGGATTAACTCCATCAGCAGAGGAAATCTCAGAACAGCCTCGTGTAGACTCTGCAATGTCTGAGATTCATAAGGGAAAGGAGCAAGCTGAGCAAGGAAAAACACAAAACGCACAGTTTGAGGAGAAACACAGCGGCACCAGGAAGTGAAATCTCCGTGCTCAAGGAGAGAAAGAGATCAGAAACGAAATGAAGTAGTGGCTGTATCAGGGCAGGGCCCCGCCCAGCTAAGTTTCCAGTTGTGAAAAGGAATTAAAGAAAGGCTTAGAGCCAGGTGTGGAGATGCATGATTTTAATCCCAGCAATCCAAAGGCAGAGGCCGCAGATCTCTGCACCTGAGGCTAGCCTGATCTACCAAACAAGTTCCAGAATAGCCAAGCAGAGGCCGTGAAGGAAGCCCTGGGAAACGGAAAGTCAGTGAAAATGTCCCAGCCCCAGTAGAACTTGCCCTGACCTGAAGTAAGTCCCTGTTGTGGGCTGTCGCCTGTGTTTTAGTTACTTGCCCTGTTGCTGAAGACAGCACATGCTTGAGACTAAGGATGTAGAGAAATTTAGCCGGTGCTCATAGAGAGGCGTCATCCCTACTGGCTAATGTTCATTGTACTGAAAGTACCGTGCTCAGTGCTGGAGGAGGAGCACTCATCTTCCTCAGTCAGCTGAGCCCTGAGAGACTTCAGTCAGCTGAGCCCTGAGAGACTTCAGTCAGCTGAGCCCTGAGAGACTTCAGTCAGCTGTGAGCCCTGGAAAGAGAGCCTGAGAGACTTCAGTCAGCTGTGAGCCTGAGAGACATCAGTCAGCTGAGCCCTGAGAGACAGTCAGCTGTGTCCTGAGAGACTTCAGTCAGCTGTGAGCCCTGAGAGACATCAGTCAGCTGAGCCCTGAGAGACAGTCAGCTGTGAGCCCTGAGAGACTTCAGTCAGCTGTGAGCCCTGAGAGACAATAACATGTCGCCTGTTGAGATGTGCTTGCTGGTGCCAGCTGTTCAGGAGTAACCAACCATGTTTGACCGGATTTAAGGCCTGCTCCAGGAGATGGGGCCTGTACTTGACACTACCACAGGGGCCCCAGGAAAACCTACTACAACCATTCTGCTAAAGGAGAAAGCAATGAACGGACTGCTAATGCCATATCACTATACCCGAAGATCAGTGTGTCACTCAGCCCTCATCAGACACGCTGCTTCTTCTGCAGTTAACCCGGAGGCCCACACATAGTCAGGGTGCAGGGAGTAAGAGGCTGCAGTGCCCGGCCGTAAACACACATCTCCATTCCACCCCTCCCCTCAAGGCTCTGCGATCTACATGAAACTGGGAGACGAGACAGAGGGCAGCTGCAGACACATATGACCAGGCCAGCTGCACATGTGCACTCAACAAGACCAGCTCAAGCTCAAGCCAGACAAAGCACCAGCATGGAGGCGCAGAGCATGACATCACTCTTCTAGCTCAGGAGCTGTGGACATGGCATTGTTTCTTGGAGAGGAAGTGGCTGGTTTTTTCACTGTTTTTTATATAACCAACCCCATTCGCAGGACTGCCAATACAAACAGGCAGACAGATAGACAGACAGACAAAACATGAAGTGGATAAGCAGTGGGTAGGAGCTGGAAAAGGGGGACAAGTATGATCAAAGTACGTTGTATGAAATTTTCAAGAAATTAATATGAATATCCAAACATTTTAAAGTATACAACAGAGGTTTGTGTGGTTAGTTGCTGGATTGTTGGAGGTAGCCAGTAAGGGTTAATTACTCAATACTGTATGACCTATAGCTTTTACTCTCTTGTTTTATGTGTCTCTGTAGCAGGGCCATTAGTATTCTGCACTAACAGCTCTTCTTCTGTGGACTAATTGCCAAGGTCTTTAGTTCTCCGATGAAAGTGTTTCTTACAGAGCATTAAAACAGCAAGTTCTCTGCCTGTGAGACCTAGGGTGGGTCCCAGGGCCCACAGAAGCCCTCGGTCTCACTTGTGAGGCTCTCCTCGGGTCTGCGGGTCAGTCTGTGGCTTCCAAAGCCGCCAGCAAGCTCCGGACCTCAGGAGCAAGTGCTTTGCACTCTGCCAGGGTCCACAGAGGCTCTGCACTCCGCGGGCTGAGGGCTGCAGTTTCTGGGCCCGGGGAGGGCCCTGAGCATGCACATCAAGTTCTGTGATTGTGGTCTTGGTGGTGACCCCTGTAGAGCTGCTCAGCTAGTCAGTGATCATCCTATGGGGAAATGGCACTTTGATCCTCTTTCCTCTCTCTCTCTCCTCCTCCCCTCCTCCCTTCCCCTTCCCTCCCCCTCTCTCTCTCTGTCTCTCTCTCTCTCTCTCTCTCTCTCTCTCACACACACACACACACACACACACACACACACACACACACCACACTCACACACACGCATACACTCACACACACGCACACTTACATTTAAGCTAATGTGCACTCCTTGGGCCTGGGGAGCTGGACCAAGCTTGACTAGCAAGTATGAGGACTTCAATCTGATCCCCCTTGCCCACAAAAATCTGGGTATAGCCAGACACATCCATCATTTCAGAGCCCTGTAGACAGAAACAGGAGGATCTCTGGGCCTCACTGCCCAGCTGTTCCAGCCGAGTCAGTAAACTTCAGGTTAAGCAAGAGACCCGCCTCAAAAATAAGGTGGAGGGCAATTGAGGATGACAGTTGACATGTGCACACACAATGTGCTTTCCTGAGATTCCGTTAGCACTTCAAATCTTTAATAAAGTCTCGTTTATAACTAAAAGAGCTGAGAAAATTGTGGCCAGTGTTTCAGAGAATTGTGAGCATCTAGGCAACAGCTTGCCATCTCTATTTTAAACTCTTCTCAATTACTCCTAAGTTGGCCGTGAGTTCCTGTCTGCCAGGTGGGACTCCTCTGTCTCTCCACACCTGTAGTGTACCTGGCACAGACATATAATTTTCAGTACAGAGTACAGCAGGGGACATCAGTACCTCTAGAGCTGGGACCAGTGATCTTCCCAGAACTGGCCAGGGAGGGAGGTCTCTTGCCAAAACCAGTCCCCTGCAAGCCTCGCTGCTTATTTCTTCATCTTTATTCTTTTTGGTCAAAACAGAAAAGTTCAGCGGGGATTGGGAGCCAGGAGGGCTTTGCTGTGTCCGCTCCTCTTTGTTGTACACAAACCTACCAGGCTTTCTTTGAAGTAGTGAGAATCCTCTTGATACTTGGGTTGCAAATCCAGGCCTTTCCCTTCCTGCCTTACCCTTTTAGTAGACTTCCTCCTCTCCAGCAGGATGAAGCAGGATGGCTGCATAACATAAAAGTCAGCTGTAGCAGGGACTTAAAGAACAATGCTGTTTTATTTTTAAAGGTGTGTGTGTGTGCATGTGAGTACAGATGCCTGCAGAGGCCAGAGGCGTTTGACCACTTTGGCGCTAGGGCTACAGGTGGTTGTAAGCCACCTGATATAGACGCAGCAAGAGTGGTTCTTGCTTTTAGTTGGTAAACTGCCTCTCCAGCCTAGTAGCTGAATTTTAACAACCAATATTTGTTATACATAAAACGTGTCTGTAAGTGTGTGTGTGTCATAGTCTGAGCCAATGCCTGCTCTAGGCACAGAGTCTTAGATCACACCCACCCAGGAGGCCCTACCTGCTTTTTCAGTCAGTTTTCCTGAGGATCGAGATGTGTGCCTGAAAACATGGATGCAGGGATGCAGTGGTGGCACCATAGGAAAAGCACTTGTTGCACAAAGTTTAAGGACATTGGTGGGTTAGCCCTACACCGGCTAACTCCGGTGGGCAGTTACCGGCTCAACTCTGTGGGTTATCAAAACAAAAAATGTTTAAGAAAGAAAAGTTAGGAGGAGGTCATGTTGGAGGGATATAAGAGAAGCTGAAGGAGGGAAAACGAATAGGTGTCATATTTTTGTATATTGATATAAAATTCTCAGAAATAAAAAAGTCTGGGGTCTGAAGGGATGGCTCAGAAGTTAAGAGCACTGGGTGTTCTTCCAGAGGACTGTAACACAAAAATTAAATAACTCAGAGACTGATGCTGGGGGTCAAACTTCAAGCTGAAGGTCAGGGAAGCAAAGCAGCTGGCCACCAGCTCTCACCTCTGCCCCAGGCTATAACCTCTCTTCTCCTCATCGCAGCTGGAGAATGAATGCCTCCTACTGAATACTGAAGAGTCTGCTCCTGTCTTTTATACCCATGTAGTGCTGGAATTGAAGACGTGTGATCTGTTACTCTTTTAGACTGATTCACTCTTGTATAGATCTAGGAGGCCTTGGGCTCAGAGAGATCCATGTACTTCTCAATCCTGAGTCCTAGGAATAAAGGTGTGTACAACCACCTCCTAGCTTCTGGATGCTGGGATTGAAGGTATGTTTCTGGCTTCTATGGCTTGTGGCTAACTTTGCTTTCTGAATCCTCAGGCAAGCTTTCATAAATCACTAATAATATATCACTATAGAGATGCCTAGCTCAATTCCTAGCCCCCACATGGCAGCTCACACCTGTCTGTAATTCCAGTTCTAGGGGATCCAACACCCTCACACAGGCATACATGCAGGCAAAACATCAATGCACATAAAATAAAAATGTTATGGTAAATAATAAAAAGACCAAGGAAAGTTGGGAAGGTGGCTCCGTCAGTATAGTACCTGCACACAAGCATGAGGGCCTGAGCTTGTATTCCCAGTACCCTGAAAGGCCGGCCATGGGCATGTGTATGCTGGCCCCTGTGGGGGAGGGAAGGGAAGGGATCCAGGTAGCACCCCAGAGCTCACTGGCTACTGGATCCAGTGTGTATGGGCGCACTCATGATTTCATGTGCTTGTCCGTGCCTGTGGAGCCCAGAGTCTGCCTAGGGTGTCATTCCTCAGTAGCTGTCCACCTTGTTTTTGAGACATGGTCCCTTGCTGGCCTACTGTTCAACAAGTAGCGCCGACTGGTTTGCGGCAGGCTTTAATTTGGGCCACCAACCAGCTCCCAAATCATGACAGGAGAGCTATTAATTATGAATCGTTGGCCTTATTTGATGCTTGTTTCCCACTAGCTATTACAACTCAATGTAGCCTGTTTTTCTTGACCTACACTTTGGCTCGGGGCCTTCACCTTTCTTTCATTCTCTGTGTCCTACTTTTCCTGTGTCGGCCATGTTTGGGTGGGTGGCAGCTGCCTGGCTGGCCCCGGGCGCCTTATCTCTTTCTCCCTCATTCTGCCCTCTACTCCCTGGTTCTCTCCTCTCTTCCCTTGAGCCTAGGCTCCTCCTCCTGATAATTCTCTCTGCCCGCCATCCCCGCCTATCCCTTAGTGCCTGGGTATAGGCTGTTCAGTTTCTTATTAGACCAATCAGGTGCCTTAGGCAGGCAAAGCAACACATCTTTAAATAAATGCAGCAAGAGCAAATGTAACACATCTCTGCCTAGTTAAACAAATTCAACATAAACAAATGTAACACATATTTGCATAGTTATAGTACTTCATGACACTGGTTAGCCATTGAGCCCCAGGGATTTGCCTTCTCTCTCCTTACCATTGAGAGTATAGTGTGTTCCATCCAGTCTAGCTTTTTATGGGTCCTGGGGATTGAACTCAGGTCTGCATGCTTGGGCACCAAGCACTTTGCTGGCTAAGACTCCTGTCCAACCCCTAAATTAAATTACTTTAATTTTTATGACCACCTAAAAGCTTTCCTTACTATCTCCATTCTAGAGTCGTCTCTTAGCGGTAAGTCTGTAGTGTGTGTTTTATTGAAAGATTTTATGGAAAGATTGTGTTAACTTGGGGGTTAAAAGTTTCCTTAGGGAGGTACAGGGCTAGAGAGTGAATTTGCTAGGGAGAATCACCAGGTTAAGGTCCATCTACTGTGGCCCCAGGCATTGTGCTGGGCATGGAAAACTCAGTAGTGAGGGCGTAGAGGCCTGCCCGAGAGAGTGGCTGTTGCTGAAGGCCCCACTGCATTGTGCAGAGGGCTGTGTTGTCAGCCAGGTGGGCACCCTGGGAACCTCTGACATGGGGGGTGGTGGGCAGGGGATGCTGTGCATTAACCACAACTTAAAAGCCCAGCCCAGAGGAGACCAGGAACTGTACCTCTAGGAAGTCTCGGAAGTAGGAGAGCCAGTGCTGGTCATCATAGATTAGAGGATGAGGACCTGAGGGCAGGGTTGTCAGGTCCCAGGGCTAGGGACAGATCTCACAAGACTTATGTGCAGCAACTCATATGTGCCACCATCCGGATTGCACAGGGGGGGTTTACTTCAGGATGAGAAATGCAGAGAGGCTCAGTGGTGGCCCTCTGGTCACACAGCTAATCAGAGTCATAGGATTCCTTCTGTTCCAGGTGCATAGGCTCCCGGGCCCCTAACTCAGCTACCTCAGTGCACTTCTTAGCCCCTTAGATGGACTCAGGGGCGTGTAGGAAGAGCCTTCTTGGGTGTTGTAGGCCAGGGCATGGATGGGTGGGACTACTTTCCACTGAGTAGCACTTAGGCAGAGCGGGAGTGAGGTGGCCCTGCTGCTGGAAGCTTGTCTGCAGGGTGAGCGCGTTTCTTAGCTGGCCACTCCCGGCACATTGCCGGACAGGTGCATGTTCCCTCAGAGGGGAGTGCTTCCCGTAGCTGTTGATGGGACCGGTTTCCTTTGTGACGTCGGTCCCTGCCACCCTCCCTTTGCAGCTCCATCACTGTTGGCGCCATTGTGGGTGCCCAGTCACAGGGCACGTCTACCTCAGTGTGACTGACCCATCACCTTCACGGTGCCCACAGATACAATTTTAGAGTGTTTTCTCTTCCTGTCTAGATGGATTTGAAGATTGTGGTCCAGACTGTGACAACGGGAAGGTCACGGCTTTCTTGGACATCCCTGGCCACACTAACCTGCCACTGCTCACTCGCTTGGAAAAGCCTTCAGCCCGTAAGCAGCGTCCTCACATTGCCAGCCTTCTGCTTCTATGACAGACACGCTCCGGGGGCTCATGGGCACGGGGAGCCGGGGATCGGATCTAGGGCCTGTGTGTGCGTCACAGGCTCCTTCTGCCTGAGCTGCAGCTCTAGCCCTGCTCCTTGCTTTTGTCACCAGCTGCCTGAACTGTGAACTTCCGAGTTCCTTGTCACCTGCCCGCCCGCCTGCCGTTCTGCAGTCACTCCTTAGCAACACTGACCTGGTCCAGTCTGTGTTGCCTTCAGCAATGACCTTGGTCTACTTTCTTGAAGAAAGCAAGAACTCAGGCTGCCCAAACTGCCCCCCAGCCTGCACACATCCTTTCCTGTGCTCCCTGTGTGCCCTTGTCTCTGCCTTTGGCCTCATCGCTTCCCATCCTCTGCCCCAGCTGTTCAGGGTGCCTTTGTCCCTGCGTACGGTCCTTTCCTTCCCTCATTTCTTAGCCTTTGCATCCTCCCTGGCTGTACCACTCTCAAGAGTGTGTCCTCACCATCTGCTCGGTTGTTTTTAGAGTTGATGCTCTGGCCACGCCTTACATCCCAGGAGAGCATCCGCCCATTTTAGAAGCAGGGAAATGTGGTCCTCATTCTTCATGTACATGGGATTCATCGCTCGCTTGCGTTGTCTTTCCAGGTTAGTGCTTTCGTGTCCCGTAAACACAGTAGTATTTGCACGGGATGTGGTGACTCACATTTCATGTCATTACTTTAGGCTGAGGCAGAACAATATCAAGTTTAAGGATAGTTTGGGATACTTATAGGAACCAGTCTCAAGAAACGACAAAAAGAAGTGTTTGCCTGTTGGTGCCATACCTATTCTCTGCTGGTGTTCCAAAGTTTCACATTTTACATTTGGGGTTTCAGTACACCTGGAGTCATGGCTGTTGTCTGGACAGTGCGTGAGGTAGGACACTGTCTTCTCTATGTCCTGTGATGCCATCAGGGACTCTGGCTTACCCAGCACTGCACTGCAGTAACATAACACGTGACATCGCACAGCGAGGCTCACCACACTACCCTTAAGACTGCCTTGGCTTTTCTTGCTGTCTCATTCCCACACATGCTTTGCAGGGGCTTAGCAGTCCCTAGAAACGAGAAAACCAACCGGCCTGAGGAAACCCTGTTGGCAGCTTCCACCCACCAGTTGGTCCTAAAGAATACCGCTCTTCCAGACCTCATATTTCTAGTTTAAGTTTTTCTTTACTTTATATATGTGCTCACATGTGTGTGTAAAACACACACACACACACACATATACACACACACACACACACACACACACACACACACACACACACTAATGCAACTATGAAGCTACAGGGTATATTTTCCTATTGCAGAGTCCTGACTCTTGTCAGGATATTTTTTTTCTTTTTTGATATAAATAACATCTATTTTATGTTATTTTATATGCATTGATATTTTGCCTGCATGTATATCTGTGTGAGAGTGTCTGGTCTCCAGGAACTGCAGTTATAGACAGTAGTAGCCATCAGGTGGGTGCTGGGAATTAAACGCAGGTCCTCTGGAAGAGCAGCCAGTGCCCTTAACCACTGAACCAGCTCCCCCAACCCCTCTTGTCAGGGTTAATTTTAGGTGTTTGGGTTTGATCTTGCTATTGTCCTCTACTAACTTCTTTGAGACAGACTTGCTGTGTAACTTGGAAGGCCTTGAACTCAGGGTTCCCTCCTCTCTGCCAGGGAGTGCATCACAGGTGTGCACCTCATGGTAGCTCCCTTTCTTAAGCTTTCTAGCTGCTGGTGGTGTAAGAGAATGAAGTCAACTTTAAGCTTTGTTTCCTTTTTGATGCTACACCGATTCTAATTTCACTGTATTTCTGTGGAGTCTTTTGGTTTTCTGTGAATTGTACTGGTATCTGTAATAATGAAGGGTTAGTTTTTTGTTTTTCCTTACTTTACATTGTAAGTAGAAAGTTTGTGTTTATAGTTCACTAAAAGATGTTTTGTGTTTTTAATTAAACACACATTAGGGGCAGGGGAAAGAGAAGGGAGAGAGAGAGAGAGAGAGAGAGAGAGGCAGAGAGAGACAGAGAGATAGAGGAGACAGGGAGAGAGACAGAGAGAGAGCGAGAGAGACAGAGGAGACAGGGAGAGAGAGACAGAGAGAGAGAGAGAGAGAGAGAGAGAGAGAGAGAGAGAGAGAGAGAGAGAGAGAGAGAGAGAGAGAGAAAGAGAATGTTTCAGAAGCAGCAGAAGTCCCTCCTGTCAGCCTTGCCTGTCCCGTGCAGGGTCCCTGTCCCCACCTCAAGCCCCATGTCACTCTCTAACCCTACCAGTAGTTTGAAGACTTGATCCTACTTTTCCCCTCATTGCTTCAGTTGCACTTTCCTAAGAGCAAAGACCCTCCTCTTTGTCACTCCTGTCATCACGGTGTGATCGCCACACGTGGGAAACGTAGCTGGTGCAGTGTTGTCTGTTGTTTATTGAGGTGGTTTTGGTTTTGTTTTTGAGATAGTGTTTCACTGTGTGGCCCTGGTAAGCCTGGAAGTCACTCTGTAGAGTAGGCTGGCCTCTAATGCGTAGAGAGACCCATCTGATTCTGCCTCCTAAGTGCTGAGATTAGAGGGTGCCACCGTGCCGGGCTAACGCTGCCATCTACTCTACAGTCTTTCATAACATGGCACTAGCTGTCTCGGCAAAGCCGTGGTACTGCTTTTCCTGTCCAGGTTGTAGCTCAGCACCCTGTGCCCCATTTAAACGCTGTACTACTGTAGTGTTCGCTGGTTCTCTACCTCTCACGGAGCTAACTTTCTTCCTTCTTCTTTTGAACCCTCCAACTCATGATGATCACCCTGCCTCAGCCTCACAGCCATGCCTGCTGGTTTTAATATTTGTCTTGTAAAATGATCTTGATTGACAGGCGGTCAGATCATAGTGAGTTCTGAATTCTATAGTGTGCTTCTTTGATTTTTTTTTGGGGGGGGGAGTGGATTTCCAGTTTTATTTTTTTCCCTACTAAAAACGCTTTTAAAATCTTCTTTAAAACTCCTTGCATTGGGGGGCCCTACACATGGTTTACCAGCTAAGGGGCACTTTGTGTTTTCGGGATCCGATTCCTCTCGTGGCCTCGGCAGGTACCAGGCACACACATGGTGCAGATGCATTCATGCAGGCACAGCATGTATACACGTAGAATAAAAATGCGTCTTTAAGATCGTCTTACATTGTGAAGTGCGATGCATAGACAGCGGGATAACACATCCATGCTTTCATTTCTGTGAGGCCGGTGCCCCTGCGTCACGTCCTAGGCCATGCAGCTCCCCATGGCTGGCATCCAGAGCCCTTCCCGCCCCTCTCCAATGCTCTCGCTGCCCCAAGCGCTCATCAGTGATCTTGATTTTCACGTGACACACATTCTTAATTTTCTGCCAAGTTTTAGCCCCAGGTATCTACCTAAAATTTTTAAAATTTTTTTTCTAAATTTAATTAAGTGAAATTATATAGGAGATAGTGGCTTTTGGGCTTGGTGTTCAGCATTGGGTATGCCCCTTCTGAAGCTCTCCTTGAAGTACACTAGCCTTTGCCTGGTGCCAAGTTAGGGAGGTTTCAGGTGTGGGCTCTTGGGCAACAACTTCCCTAAAGCTGCTGTATGTGGGGCTAGGGAGAGGCGCTTGCCCCACCTTGAGTGGGTGTTGGGGTCTTTGCAGACTGCTTGTGCCCACCCTTCACCTGCTCTTGGTGGTGTCAGGTTTTCCACTGGAGCCAGCTTGCTGGTGTGGCCGTGCAACACAAACCCAGCTCCTTAAAACACAGAGATCTTCGTCTGACCTTCTCTGACACCACTGACCATTCCTGGCCTGTACACACTCCTTTCTGGATTTGAAATCCAGCACAATGTCTCCTAACAAAATAAACCCAAGCATAGCACTAGTTGGTCAATTTGGAGGGCCTTGCCCTCTCTGTAATATTGAGAATCCAATCTATAAACGTGGCCTGCCTTTCTATTTATGTAGGTTTTCTTTTATGTCCCAATAAAAACCTGTTTGAGAAAGAGAAATCTATACTGGGCTGTTTTTTCTTCTTCCTTTGGTAATGTCTGCATTTTTATATTGTACAGTTTGCTTTTTAGTCTGTCAGCTTTTTTCGTTGTGACAGAATTCTTGAGAAGAATCAATGCACAGGTCAGAAGCATTGGTGCTTTTAGCAGCTTCCACACTCCGTCAGCTCTGCTGCTGTTGGGTCCTGATGTAAGACAGAAAACGATGGAGCTGCATCCGTCATGGCAGCCGGGCAGGAAAGGATGGAAACTGGCATCCCGTGGTCTCCTTCCGGACTGTGCCCCACTAGGCCTTGGCTTTTGACGGTGCTCCTAAGAGCACCCCAGGCCAGACACTTGGACCCTTGGGGATGGCTGACGCACAAACCCGAATGCCTCCTAATTAGTATGTAGCTCCCTTTAAGTTGTGCTTGTTTAATTTGTGTGGTTTACCCGCAAATGAATGTAAGACATATTTGCAGTCTCTTCTTACATCATTTTTATATTAAGATGTGGTGTCATGTATCCCAGGCTAGCCTTGAACTCACTGCAGCTTGCTGAATGAACACTGCTGGCTGAGCTGTACAGGCCCATTGTCACCAGGTGTCCCTAGTGCCCACGATGAGCTTTCCCTTGACCAGCGAGTTAGTCACATTTGCACCCTGCCATTTTCAGATACTTAAAACAATTACCAAATAGATACCTTCCTGTTATCCCTGCTTCATTTATTTTATGTCAGAGAATATCTTTTTTTTTTTTTTTAAGTTTTCTGTCTTATTTATGTTTCAGATTGTGTTTTGTCTTAAAGAATGTTGTATGCCAGCATTTTGGGAGAGACTATCTTAAACATTCGTATCAGTTGAGTTGATTGGAGGCATTTTTGAGGTCTCTCTGTGCTATTTACTTACTTGCTGCAGTAAGTGGGCTTGTTGGTGTATATGTGTGGGTGTGTGCTTAAATGCTGCAGTGCCCTGGTTGAGAACAGAGGATGACTTGTGGGAGTGGGGTCTCTCTTTCTAGTAGGACCCCAGTGACAAGGCCTGGTGACAGGCACCTTCACCTTTGAGCCACTCACTGCTCCAAGTCATCCATTGCCCCTTACCTTCACCTCTGAGCCGTCCGCAGCCTCCTTACCGCTGAGCCGTCTGCTGCCCTTACTTGCTCTGTGCCTGTGTGGGTTAGTTACTGAGAGAATCGTCCTCACCTATGATTGTTAACCTGTTTTCCCATCCTTTTGGAAGTTTTGATGGTGGGAGTGCACCCTGCTAGCAGTCTTTTCTTCTCTTCCTCCTCCTCTTCCTCCTCTTCTGGTTAGCGCTTTTATTTGTTGCGTAGTATCTCCATCCCTTTTTCTGAAGCTCACATGGTCTGATAGAAAAGCATGCAGTCCAGCTTCCTTTTGATTTTTGTACAGTGTTTATTTGTATATACGTGAACCTATAACTTTCAAAATTCCAACTGTATTTATTGTGAAAGATGTATGAACACATCTTGCTTTTTGGTACAGTTCACCCATCTCTTCTTCCTAATTTGTTCATATGAATCCACCCAGTGATCCTCAGGCCCCATGTGCCCCAGAATAGCTTTGAATGCAGCGTACCATGTTCATAGACAGCAGCGTCTCTCTGCATCACAGGGCTGGCTCCTCATCACATCACTGGCATAGATGCTGCTGTCAGTGTGGCTGGTTAAATGGATTCTTCTTACTGTTTGCTTTCTGCGAATCCCAACTGTTCTTATTTCTCTTGGGCGCTAAGCACCTGCTGCTCCGTTCACTGAGTCCGTGGCTTGGAGGGCTGACAGGTCCAGTCTTTGCAGAAGCCGTGTCCTTCCTCATCTTATTAGCCTTGCTAACTGAGAAGGTCCTGAGGCCTGTGCTCTGGCTAGGTGAACCCTGTGTCCTCCCGGGGCACACCCATGGAAAGCAGCAGGGATTCCAAAGCTCTAACACAGGGCCAGGATGTATCTGCCTGTAGCCTTTCCATCCGCATTCACACCCACGGGCTGTCCTGCTCCTCGGTCTCTCTTACCCCTTTCTCCCCTTGGGAGGGCAGGTCCCTTGTGCCCACTTGAGGCTAGGTGCAGATTTGTATATCCATTCTGGGCCAGAGCCACAGCTCAGGGGATCTTAGTTCTTTGATTTCCCTGGGGAGGCTGGTGTGAATGAGGTAGTAGTCTCTTCTCCCATAGTGTCTGTCTACACTCTCCGATGCTTCCTGTCTGCCAGACCTCACCCTTTCATCCCCAGGGTGGTGTCTGTCTCTCTGGGCAGGCTTGTGTTGACATATTTCTTCTGTGTTGTGTTGGGCCAGAGGACTTTGCTCTGAAATCTCAATTTGTGGTCGTCTTCTCTTGGAAATGGGAAGTAGGTGAGACCTCGTTGGCTCTCCTTGCGAGCGAGGCCTTTGGCACAGGGCATCTGTTAGTTCTGATGTTGCGTGGTTACCTCTGTCTGCATCAGCTCCGTGTCCATTTGTCCACATCATGCAGGTTGCTCACCTTGAGCGTTCACGGTGGAGGTCCTGTTATGCAACTGTCACTACAGTAGCTTGAACATGTGTCACCAGAAGTTTCTATGTCTGCCCCTCACGGTTAGGCTTTCCCTTCCCGATCCCAGGGTGCCCGTAGCCACTGCCCTGGTTCCTGGTGTTTTCTCATTTTATTTCACCAGAACTGGGGGAACAGAGAGTGACACTTTGTTTTTGTCAGTGCATTTTATGTTTTGCACATGTGTTCACAGCAAATGGACCAGCTTTTTCTTTTTCCAGGAATGATGCTTGTGTAGTGTACATGTTTTGCAGCCTCTGTGTGTAAATGTGCCTACATTTCCTTTGGCTAGACCCTTAGAAGTGAAGTTGAATGTGAGTGTCTACAGTGACTTTTGCTTGAGTCCTCATTGGTACTTGGATTGTCATCATAGTTTAAGTGCCAGCTGTTGTGGTGTTACCTGACAATACCTCTTTTGTCTTTTTGTGTATGTGTTGTTGTGATTTGTCTTTTAGCTTTGGATTTTGAGGTAAGTAGGTTTGTAGAAGAGTTGCTGGTGTATTAGAGCATAAGGGTTAAATTTTTTTGTTACCTTGGCAGATGCTGAAGTCACCCAGGAGATAACCCCTCTGGGCACATCTGTGAAGGACTGCCTAAGCTGGGTTGATATTAGCTGAGGTGGGAAGACCCATCCTAAACGTATGCAACACCTTTCCACAGGCCCAGGCCCCAGGCTGCATACAAAGGAGACAGTGAGCTGAGCCCCAGTGTCCATCTCTCTCTGCTTCCTGACTGTGGGTGTCATGTGACCACCTGACCGTGGGTGTCATGTGACTGATGCCTCACACTCCTGCCACCAGGACTTTCTGGCCATGGTGCCTCTGTCTTCAAACTGTGGGCCAAAATTAACTTCTTTTTCTTCAGTTGCTTCTGCCAGGCTAGTCATGCTTGATGCCAGCAATGGGAAAAGTAACTAATGTGCATAAAGAGTTCTCTTATGACTTTTGTCAGCTCCTTCTAGTACAGTGGCTCTCAAACAGAGGGAGTCTGCCCCAGGGGACCTTCAAAGGCATCTCAGAGACATTTCTGGGTGTCACATCTTGGGGGGCAGGGAATGCTACTGACACCTAGTAGATATAATCCAGAGCTGCTAAATACCCTGTAGTGCCTAGGACAGTCCCACAGCAAAGACTTGTCAGCTGCCGAGTGTAGATGTGCTGAAGGCATGCTCTGATGTTCATGTCAGACGTGAACTTGTGTGCTTGTGTGTAGCAAAGGGAGAAACCTTAGTCGTGACCTGCAGCTGTGGTCTAGGGTGGCTTATTAACCACAGGTGCCACAGCTTCCCATGGGATCTCTTTCCTGTTTCAGGCGTGCACCATGTCCGGCAGTTTTTGTGTCCCTAGTCTCTTCAAATCTTTGTCAACTTCTTGGCCTACACTTGTCTTACATGACCTTGATGATTTTTGAAGAGTAGTGGTGAGGTATTCGTAGAATGTCTCCCCAAATGGATTTGCCTGATACTTTCTCATCATGGAACTTTGGGGATGTGGTCCAGAGTGACACCCTTCTCATTGCACTGTAGGAAGACTCGCTGATGTCAGCATGCCTCCTTGAGCACGCTGTTTAGGCGGTGCGTGTCAGGATCCTCACAGTTTGTCCCTGGAGACCTGTGAAGCGGGGGCTTTCCTTACGACTGAATCTGACAGATCAATAAAAGTCTAAATCTCATTCAGATGCAGTTTACATATCTATGTGGTCAAGAGAATGATGTACAGTAGCAGGTTTCTGTTTCCATGGGTGAGTTTATTAAGCCTGTGGAAGAAAGAAGCAGCACAGGAACAGATAGCAAACAGACAGACAGACAGACAGACAGAGACAGTAACACCATCAAGTCAGGAATTACAGCGTGCATGTGGACAATTGGAGTAGCCTGATTGAGAGAGCAAACAAAGGGTACCAGCATCAGAAACTGTGAGGGCAGCCTGCCGAGTGCAGAACAAATAGCACATAGAGGTGACGTCATTAGATGGGGCTCACAGCATCCAGCAGAACAGCTGGAGAAGCTGAGGCCGCCAACCTGATTTACTGGCTGAGAGTCCTTGAAAGAGGGGGTTCCTTTTTCCACGCCATGGCTGAACTTGCAGCATCAGTCTGGGGTAACCACTCGCAATCCTTGGGTTCTGTGCTTTACTCCTGCCTTGTTCTGGTGTTCTCTCCTCTCTGCCACAGTTGGGGTGGGGTCACCCATTCCTGGACACGAGGAGTTGGAGGACACATTCAGACAAGCATGATTGGTCTGAGTGTGTGTGTGTGTGTGTGTGTGTGTGTGTGTGTGTGTGTGTGTGTGTGTGTGTGTGTGTGTGTCTGTGTCTGTGTGATTTTGGGAAATAGTTTTTTATTTTAATGACATTTTAAAATTATTTATTTTCTTTATGGTTTGTGTATTTTGAGGCTTCAGAAATATTGCCAACCACAGCTCACATAGGCTTTTTTTCCCTGGATTTGTTTTCTTTTCAGGACTTTTTTTATGGTAATGAGCTCAACATTAGCCTTCTAATGCATTTTGTATTAATCTCTGTGCATGGTATGAGGTGAGAGTCAGGTTAATTTTTCTCCCGGTGTCTGTTCATTCCAGCATCACTTTTTCACTTTTTGAAAAGGCTCTTTTCTCCCAGTTGACCTTTGTAAAAATTCATTGGTGATATATGTGTGGTCCTATTTCTAGACTCCTACTGTGACTGTTATCTGTCTTCTCCTTGTAGCTTTACTGATTTTTTTTACTCTGTAGCTTGAAGCTGTCTTATTTAGTACATAGATGTTTAGGATTATTATATCTTCTTTGTAAGTTCACCCCTTTAACACTGTGAAATGACTTTATCCCTGGCGATAAAATACATTTTGTCTGATATTGAGGTAGCTACCCTAGCCCTCTTCAATTATTGTTAGTTTTTCACTTTAAATGTATTTACATATGTATATTAGAGTGTGTTTCTTGTTAGCAGTATATAGTTGGACCCTTGTTTACTAGCGATGACTCGGTGTTTTAACTGTAATGTTTGGAGCATTTATGTTATTTGCACTCACTGGTGTTAAGCTGACATCTTCCTGCTTGAGTTCATTTGTTACAATTATTTTCTCCTTTGGGTCTTTATCTGCCTTCTCTTGGTTTAATGGAATTATTATGAATTTAGTTTGTCTTAATAATTTATTACTTATAATTTATTGTTTTGTTATTTTGTTGGCCATCTCAGGGTTTAACTTATTAGTGATATTTTTCTACTTCATAGTATAATAAAATTACATTAGTATGCTCTCATTTTTTCTTTGTCTTTGTTCTATTTTGTATTCCATTTTACATATATGCATATATATACACATATGTGCTATAGATCCATTATCAGTTATAAATTCGTTTTCTTTTTTTTTTTTTTTTTTTTATTTTTCTTTTTTGGTTTTTCAAGACAGGGTTTTGCTGTGTAGTCCTGGCACTAGCTCTGTAGACCAGGCCTGCCTCGAACTTACAGAAATCCACCTGTCTCTGTCGCCCCAGTGCTAGGATTAAAGGTGTGCGCCACCACTGCCCAGCTAACAATTGTTTCTTAAAGTGATATAAACAATGAGATAAATCTTTATATGTGGTCATCATTTATGGTACTTTTTTATTCATTTATGTAAATTTGGATTTCTACCTAGTGTCATTCTCTTCCTGCCTGGAGTATTTCTTTGATTATTGCTCATATTTCAATTTTTTAATAAAGCATGTATTCATGACTCCTTGTGTAGAGTAGTTCATATTTGCCTTCCTGGGTTTGTAGGCCTGCTCCTTGGAAGGCCTAGCCCTGCTCTTGGGTCAGCTTTAATGGCCTCTCGTTTCTCCCTGGTGTCTGAGATGTCTACAAACATATCTTTTGGGCTGCATAGCGTTCCCATCTCTACAGCCCCATGGTGAGAGCTTTCAGCGATTGGCCCGTGGCTCGGGGCCGCCTGTGCCGCCGCCGCCGCCGCCTGCGGAAGGCTTGCCTAGTCATTGCGGTGCTCCTGGGCTGCAGGCTGGCCCATGGCTCTCCTGCTGTCCTGGGTGCAGTGACAGTTGTCCTTTGCTTACGTCGTTGCTTCCACCGGCCCTGCCCTTCACCTTTTGTTGTCTTGACCAAGGCCTGCTTAGTGAGCCTGTGCTCCCTCAAAGCAGGTGCTATGGGCCCACCCTGTGTAAGAGTCAGTGCCTGGCAGACGGGGTCATAGACCAGCAGGGGCAGGAGGTGCTTTACTTAAAGCAGTCCTGAAGTCCCTCGTGCCCCAGGCTGTGGAGGGCCAGCAGGGCTCTCTGGTGGCCTCTTACTTGTGTTTATAGGTCATTTGCTCATTCCCCCCACCCCCCAACCCAAGGGAAGAACCGGCAAGTGAAGGACGATAAGGACTTTGCTGTGTCACGTTGATCCCTGCTGCCTGGCTGTGGGAGAGAGCCCAGTGCCTGGGGCTTCTGTTGGCATCTCTGATGCCCCTCCTTGTCGGAGCTCAGTACCTATAACGTAGCAGGCACCCTTTGGTCAGCACCTGCCCGGTCATAACCCTGTGGGTGCTTCTGTCTCTAGTCAGATTGTTGCCAGAGGTCTACTGGATGTCTTCCGGGATGTCAGCTGCAGTGACGAGGACGCCCTGGCAGTGATGGAGGTAGCTGTCTGACTATCAGAAGATGCAGGTTTGTTCAGTTTTGTACCTTTTTTTTACTTGTACATTTCTTAAAAATTATATGCTACAAGTACTAGCTACAGAGTAAAGGCCTTCACGTTAATCAGTGATCTTTGGGCAGCGTCTGACCGTGGATGGGTTTTTGTCATGAAGAACAGACGTCTTACTTGAGAATGACTCAAATTGTCCTTATTTTTGGAACATCAGAGTGACTAATGTGACGAAGGCCATTTGCCCTGGCTGTTAGGCCTTTTGTATTTCTTGAGTTTTGCCAGAGTGCTGGTTGCTAAGAAATACCCAATCAGAAGCGCTCGTGTGGACTAGCACAATCCAGTCACTAGTGTCTCTCACCTGTGGTCTCTGTGGCCTGATGTTGCTTTTGCCTGTTCTTTCTCCCCCCTGTGATTGCTCTTGTGGAAGAGAGCGCCCTGCAACCCAGCCGGAGCTCGGCGTTGCCCGTCTCCCCACCCCTGCCACACACAGTAAAGACGGGGGGGATGATGAGTGGTGGGCTTGCCAGTCAAGACAGCCGCCCTGCAGCCCCCTTCTTCCCTGCACTCACAATGAATGGCGACATGTTTCAGGAAGTTCCAGAAATCTGAGGCCCTAGAATCTGATCATTTCAGCTGAAGATAGAAAAAGAAGCCTCCGTATAGCTCTCATATTAGTTTAAAATATTCATATGGATGTGACACGACGCTTTCAAAAAGGCCCAAGTGGATGTTTTGAGGCTTTGAATGGGTTCTCTTCATAGCTGAATCACCATTTGCAGCGCTGTGGCAATTATGTATCTGTGTTAAAGTTAGCGTGGTGTACTGGGGCTTGAGCACTCTTTTGTTTAGTGCTTTGCCTTGGAGATAATTGGGATGCGTGGATTGTGGGGGAGTGCATTTGTGAAAGAATTATTTATAATGTATACATCCCGGCTGGAATTTAAATAAGCACAGCCCATAGGTCTGACAGCGAAGCCATTAGCTGTAATGGCTTTTGGTCGCTGGCCCAGCATGCAGACTTCTTGGTCCTTTCTCCATTTGTATATGGCTTGTTATAATAGAGTTGTCAGCCTCTCTTCCTTTTATGCTTTTATATTGCTGTGTGGCTTACTAGCTTTTTAAGCCTGTCTGTAGCATAAATACTCTAAATGGGAAATGATTTTTAAACTGCATTTGTCTAATTTTCTTGATGAAGTATTTTAGTAAGAAAAGCTAGAAACCATTAGTATATACCATGTCAGATGCCTGGCTTCTTCTTATATAACTTCCTGTCCCAATGCTGCAGAGCCCACGGTGCGGCCTGAGCTGATGGAGCAGATCCCTCCCATCGTCGCTTTCTTACAAGAAAGCAGGTTGGACTTCCCTGTGGTGGTCTCCCAGCACCTCGTGCCTGTGATAGTGTGGAACCTCTCGGATGCAGACAAGCAGGTGCGAGCCCACCCACTTTAAGGTGTCATCAGCAGACTCTCCATTCATCCACAGCCCAGGAAAAGCCTGGGTAGAGTTAACTGCATGGAACAGATCTCTCTCATCTCATGGGAAGGAGGAAGGACAGACCCTGTTCCTTCCTGCTGATGAGAGCTCTTAAACATGCCAATGGACAGAGTAAAAGTGGGGTTCATGAGCCTCCGCTGTTTCAGCCGTCACTGACACTTGACCAGCTGTTTCCCGTTTATCGTACCCAGACAGACTCTGTCACAAAGGAAAGCGGTTCCTGACCCCACATCACTTCAACCATCCATCCTTTATCACGGCTCCCCAAGAGATAAAGGGCTGAGGTGTAGCTCAGTGTAGACACTCGCCTAGTGTGCACAGTGTCCTGCATTTAGTCCGTAGCATAGCTCAGTGTAGACACTCGCCTAGTGTGCACAGTGTCCTGCATTTAGTCCGTAGCATAGCTCAGTGTAGACACTTGCCTAGTGTGCACAGTGTCCTGCATTTAGTCCTTAGCATGGCAAACACATAAGGTGTAGCTCAGTGTAGACACTTGCCTAGTGTGCACAGTGTCCTGCATTTAGTCCTTAGCATGGCTCGTGTAAACACATAAGGTGTAGCTCAGTGTAGACACTTGCCTAGTGTGCACAGTGTCCTGCATTTAGTCCTTAGCATGGCTCAGTGTAAACACATAAGGTGAGTGTAGCTCAGTGTAGACACTTGCCTAGTGTGCACAGTGTCCTGCATTTAGTCCTTAGCATGGCAAACACATAAGGTGTAGCTCAGTGTAGACACTTGCCTAGTGTGCACAGTGTCCTGCATTTAGTCCTTAGCATGGCAAACACATAAGGTGTAGCTCAGTGTAGACACTTGCCTAGTGTGCACAGTGTCCTGCATTTAGTCCGTAGCATGGCAAATACATATAGAGAGGAAGACGTACCAGCATTTTAAAGCTTACCATTACTTACCTGACCCCATCTGCTCTGCTGGTTAGGTTGTCCGAGTCTCCGTCAGTGTGTGTTCTGCTTGGGTCTCTGCTTTTGAGGCAAGCTGGGCACATGGGTTTGCTTAAGTCTCTGAAGCTTGTGAGGACTGTGCCTCTCTCCCCTTCTCTTCTTGCTGTGTATTAACTAAAGAATCCGGGACTTTTGTCCTGTTGACTCCCATCCCGGGTGGACAGTTGCATCTCTAGCGTTCTTTCCCTCCTCTACTAACTGGGCATCGAGTCTAGAGGTTGTTTTTCTGTTTCCGCAAGGGTACTTCTGATCTGGGAGCTCCCTTCTGTGTCAAGTCAGGGAAGGTAGGAGCTCTGGGAGCATCTTGGTCTGATGCTGAATCTGGCTCTGGGTGGGTTCCCATCTATCACTGGGAGCAGCGTGGGTAGTCCTTCCTCATGGAGAACTGGCTTCTTGGAGGCATTTATGGTTTGACGCTTGGATTCCTTCATTCATTGTTCTTTGGTGTGATGCCCAGAAGTCTCTAGTGAAGAGCTTTCCTACTAGCTGTTTAAGAGAATGCTTACTACATAGGAGACCACATCAGTTCTTTATCTCTTCTTCCTTTATTTACTGGTTTCCAGGAGAATTAGTTGGCGTCCTCTATCATCTACAGATGGCCACTGAGACTGAGACTCTTTCATTGGTTGGCTGTCAGAATTACTGAGACCAGCTAGGCTTTAATGCGATGCCCGTGTGTGTTCCAGTCATCGTGGTAATTGCTTTTTTTTTTTTTTTTTTTTTTTTGATAATTGAGTTGTGTTCTGTTCTGGCTTGTGAGAGCTATTATTCTAGGATCTTCCTGACATGTCTAGTGGACTTTGACAGTTTACCTCCAGCTGGAACTGACAGGGTCCGTGCTCCTTTACTGGGGAAATGATGAGAGACGGAACATGGGTATGAGGATGCTCCTAGCTGTGAGCTCAGACATTGCTTCTAGTGGTAACAGTTTTAAAAGTAAAATCCCTCCCTAGTTTATTGGTGTGCCCAATTCCTATCGGTTCATATCAGGGCTGGTAGGGCTTCAACTTTACTTTCACCTTGTACAGTTGGTCTCATGTGGTAGTTGACATGAATTTTGCATTTAACCTACACCACTGTGGGGCGGTGTGTGTGTGTGTGTGTGTGTGTGTGTGTGTGTGTGTGTGTGTGACTGTGGGGTGTGTGTGTGTGTGTGTGACTGTGGGGTGTGTGTGTGTGACTGTGGGGTGTGTGTGTGTGTGTGTGTGTGTGTGTGACTGTGGGGTGTGTGTGGTGTGTGTGTGTGTGTGTGTGTGTGTGTGTGTGTGTGTGTGTGGCTGGGGTGGGACCCAGGGCCTCCTGCTTGCTTGGTGTGCACTGACCAATGAATGAGCTGCATCTTCACCCTTGTTTTACTTTGGGTCTACTTTGCCCAGCCTGGCCTTGAACATTGGACCTTCTTGCCTCTGCCTCGGGTGACTAAGGATAATCATAGCATAGTAGCCTGGCTGGCTTTTGTCTGGTGTGTTGTTTGTTAATTTTGAGATTGTGTTTTAGTGATAACATCCCTTCCTTCCCTTTCTTCCCTTTACTTTTCCCTACTCTCCTTCGAACTCACGGCCTCTCTTTTCAGTTGTTATTTATTGCATGTGTTCTTTGTAGCTGCATACACACACTCCCAGATATAATTTGTCCAGTCCATACACTTCTGTTTTTGAGGCAAGGCCTCACCATGTTGCTCGGGCTTGAAACTCCTGGGCCCCAGAGGTCCTTCTGCCTCTGTCTTCGGAGCAGCTGCTCTCCTATGGCTGAACACATATTTATCCTCAAGAGAAGCAGAAACTTCTACATTTTGACTCTGATGCATTGAAAATGTTCACCCAATTCCCAAACTACAACGTAGTTTGTTTAGAGAGGTCTGATTTTGCTCCCTTCCTCCCTCCCTCCCTCCCTCCCTCCCTTCTCCCTCCCTCCCTCCCGACCTCCCTCCCTTCTTCCCTCCCTCCCTCCGCCCTCCCTGGCTCCCTCTCCTCTGGCGCTGCTTCCTGGAGTGGCATCCACCTTACATTCTGCAGACAGTGAGCGCCCGTGTTCTGCGCCCTGGCCTTTCTCGGGTGGCTGCGCCTCCCTCTGCTTTCCTCACGGTATCTGCCCTGTGCCCGGGCAGTGACGCGGCGTGGGTCTTGCTCCAGTTTCCGACAGTACCAGCCTCTAGGGTTAGGGACAGCACATACACTGTTGGACACTGGGGACACTACTGGTCATTTGAGCCTATGACGTTGTTGAAGGGGTCAGGGAGACTGTTCGGGGGCTGTCAGGCAATGTGCTTATCACGCAAACCTCATGACCCAAGTTCAGTCTCCAGAACCCTGTAAAGAGGTTTGGTGCAGTGGAGCACATATTTAATTGCAGCACAGTGGGGGAGACACAAGAGTCCCCAGAAGCTCAAGGGCTCCCTAGCCTGGGTGTGCAGCCCAGCGACAGGGAAGGAGGAGTTGCCTCTAAAACAGGGCTAGAAGAGAGAACCAACCCTGAGACTTCTCTTTCACACAGACACCATGGAATCTGTGCACCCATGTACACAGAGAGAGAGACAGAGACAGAGACAGAGAGACAGAGAGAGACAGACAGAGAGAGACAGAGACAGAGAGAGACAGAGAGAGAGACAGACAGAGACAGAGAGAGACAGAGAGAGACAGAGACGAGACAGAGAGACAGAGACAGAGAGAGACAGAGACAGAGAGAGACAGACAGAGACAGAGACAGAGAGACAGACAGAGACAGAGACAGAGAGACAGAGACAGAGAGCAGAGACAGACAGAGAGAGAGAGACAGAGACAGAGACAAGACAGAGAGACAGAGAGGAAACAGACAGAGAGAGAGAGAGAGAGAGAGAGAAAGAAGGAAGCCTTTGTCCTTTGAATTTGTGTATTTGAGATGACTTTCTGTAAAGGGTGAAAATGTTTTAATTTTTAATGACATACCATGTTCAGATTACCACTATTTTCAAGAAATTCTAAACATTTAGATTGTGTTTTTTCTTGATCTGATGTCCCTAAGAAGGACAGACAGTCATTTCTAACTGTTACACAGTGTGACAGGATGCAATGCAGCCTTCAGATAAGGAAAAGCCATCCCATCCCCACTTTCCTGCCGTGGGTATTTTGATTATCTTTGCATTTTCTCCCACATGACTCTGATCATAGCGCGGGGCGGCTTCCTCCATTCGTTCATTTGTTCTGACAGTTTCTGAGTGCCCATTATGCGCAGAGCCTGGTGTGTTGTGCCTGGGGATGAAGAGATGAACAGGACAGATTTCTGCCCTCAGCAAGCTCATCTGAGGCCACAGACATTCTCCTGTTTCTTCATCATCTCCACTCATTTTGATTTTGTTGTGTGTCCCATCTTCAGCTCGGCATGTGTCTGAGTGTGCAGTGAGCTGTGCAAGACCCACAGTGAGCACCTACAGTGAGACCCACGGTGAGACCCACAGTGAGACCCACGGTGAGACCCACGGTGAGCACCTACAGTGAGACCCACGGTGAGACCCACAGTGAGACCCACGGTGAGACCCACGGTGAGCACCTACAGTGAGACCCACGGTGAGACCCACAGTGAGACCCACGGTGAGACCCACGGTGAGACCCACGGTGAGACCCACGGTGAGCACCTACAGTGAGACCCACGGTGAGCACCTACAGTGAGACCCACGGTGAGACCCACGGTGAGACCCACGGTGAGACCCACGGTGAGCACCTACAGTGAGACCCACGGTGAGACCCACAGTGAGACCCACGGTGAGCACCTACAGTGAGACCCACGGTGAGACCCACGGTGAGACCCACGGTGAGACCCATGGTGAGACCCACGGTGAGCACCTACAGTGAGACCCACGGTGAGACCCACGGTGAGACCCACAGTGAGACCCACGGTGAGCACCTACAGTGAGACCCACGGTGAGACCCACGGTGAGACCCACGGTGAGCACCTACGGTGAGACCCACGGTGAGCACCCACGGTGAGACCCACGGTGAGACCCACGGTGTGTGTGAGACTCACCCACGGTGTGAGACCCACCCACGTGTGAGCACCCATCCATGTGTGAGCACCCACCCACGTGTGAGCACCCATCCATGGTGCAAGCACCCCCTTTGTTCTTCTGTTGACTTTTCTTTCTCTTTTGATGAATTCTTGGAAGCGAGAGACTGCAGGGGTTAAGCCTTCTTCCTGATCTGCCGCCCGTCGTTATGGTATATTTTGTTCCAGGGCCTTTGGCCGCACAGCCCATCTTGTCTGAGTGTGTAGATGTCTGTTGTGAGCTGTGCTTGCCCTCCACCCTCTCAGAGTCATCTCCATGTTGCTGCTCTTTGGTGGCTTCTGCCACCTTGGCTCTGGCCGGCCAGGACCAGCCCGGATTCTTCCTGTCTTGCCTGCTGTGCTGTGTGCTCAGGGTGTCCTATCATTCATTGATTGGCGCCATTGGAAATGTATGGGCTCCAGTTGTAGCTAGATGTGCAGTGCCGCCTGGCACCCTTCCGCGTCCCCATCAACTACTTTCCCATTACCCTCAGCAGGTTCCCTTAGACCTTTCCACTCCCGTCAGGCCCCTCACCTTGTCCTGTCTTTCGCCAAGCAAGTGACCTTGCCTTTTACATCACAGAGAAAATAGAGGCCTTCAATCTTCATCCCCTATTGCAGTGAACAGAACCACCATCTGAGATATTCAATTCCCCTGAGCCATGGCCTGGGAACTCTGGAAACCCTTCCCCCTCCCTCCCCTCCCCTCCCCTCCACATCCAGGCAGAGCCACACCATGTCCCCATTGTTTCCATCATAAATGCATAAGCCCAAAGGTCCCTCCTCTTCCCCTGCCCTTCTGTCTTCAGAGACAGAAGGTTGGGTCTGGGGGCTGCTTCTTCCACCCCCTACCTCCATCTTAACCTCATGAGGGCCTGCTCACTGGAGCCAGCCTGCTCCTCCCAATGCCCTCCCCTCCGCTCTTCTCCCCTCCCCTCCCCTCCCCTCTTCTCCCCTCCCACCTCTCTTCATCTACCTCATAATCAGGTACTGACTCTTTGGAAGTATGCAGTGGGGCTGCTGGCAGTGCCCAGAAGTCTTAGGCGGTCAGGGTTCTAGCAGAGACAGTGGTTTTGCCTCAGCCTGGATAGGTGCCTTATTCTGCCAGATTGATGTGCCTGCTCATGGGTAGGAACTTTTTATCCAGCCACAGAGGTGAGGCGTGTCCATTCAGCCCTGGGGTAATACCTAAACCCTGCAGCTGTGCTCACACACCTTGGGCTGCCCTGGACCACAGGTATTGTGTGTCAGGTCTGCTGTGGGTGTTTCCTCCACTGTCCCACCAGCCTGGGGAGCACGGCACATGGCATTCACTGCTTCATTCTCGTGTCAGAAGGGAGGAGGCTGAGTGTGGGAGATGAGGCTGTGGCTGCACTTCCGACCTGGTTCCCGAGCCTCACTTGTCTGTCTAGGAATTGTCCGGGCTCTTCTGTGAGCTTCTTGCCTGTCATCAAATCCAAGCCTTTCACAGTAGACCCTTTGTGACCTCGGGTGGTACGTGGTCAACGTCTTCTGAAGTTCTGTGGAGCTGGGAAGCTTAACCTCTATCCTCAGCAGGCCTCACCCATGCCTGGCCCAGCTGACCGCGGCTTCCAAAGTCATGTTTTACTCTGCCTCACCCATGCCTGGCCCAGCTGACCGCGGCTTCGAAAGTCATGTTTTACTCTGCCTACCCTCGCCTTGTGTTGGTTCCGTGCCTCGGTTTCCCTCCTCTTTGCTTCCTGGCTTTTGCCCCATTTCCTGCAGCTGATCTTGAAGGAGAATCTGGTGTAGCTCCCACCTGTTCCCACTTAGTCTGGGTGGTTTGGTCTCTCCGCCTGGGCCTCTGAGCCTGGAAGCTGGTAGGCATGGAGCTGTTTGGCCCTGAGCTCAGCTAATCAGCTCATTTGGAAGATTCAGGACTCTTGTTTTAAAACCACTTTCAATTTTAAAATTATCTTGACAGATTTAATCACTTGAGAGAAGGACCATAAAATAAACATGCATCTCATCCTGCCCGCTCTGTGTGTGTTTGTGGTTTTGCTTGGCAGCTCTCTGCTTTTGATGCTGAGGTTACAGTAGTGGTTCCAAGTGCTCTGTCCCTCTCCTGCTGCAGAGTGCCACCATCCTCTGCCTGCCGCTTGTCACCGTCACCCCACTTGTGAGAGTGGCTCTGAGTGGGACATTAGCACATCGCATAAACAGTGTGGTTGTGCTCTCTGGGCCACGGCCGCTTGTTCCTCAGTGCTGTGGGCCATCAAATGGGTCTGGGTGGTGCTCAGCTGTTCACTGTAAGTGGCTTACCCTGGCATTAGTGCATCCACCCCGACCCAGTTCACCTGTTGGCAGCCTCCTTTGGGACTCTGATGGGTCCATGCTGCATTTGTTACTGTTGCTACTTTGGGTTTTTGAGGTTGGAACCGGATGCCTGTCAGTCACCTCCTGCCGCTCCACCCAGATGGTGTAAAGGAATAAGGACAGGACGTGTCCCTTGACCCTCTCAGGCCCCAGGCTGGGACTCTGTGCTTCCTGTCCACATGGCTTCCTATGCTCTGGCCAGGGTGGCTTCGGGAGTAGCCACCGTGTGTCCTGACTGCTGTTCTCAGCTCTTTGCGTCCTGGGAGGCTTATGTCCGTTCTCTAGGATGGTTTAAAGGTCTGATTTTTTCATCGCATATGACTACTTTAGTTTTTACTCTTGTTACTGCACCCAACCACTTACCTGAGTTATGCAGCACCGTGCTATTCGATTGGGTTATTGTAGGCGATCTTGTCCAGCTGTCATTAATGTAATCACTCAGCACAGTTGACATTGGCCAGGCCACTATAGGTCAAATGTAGTAAATGCATTGTTTGCTTGCTTGAGTTGAGATATGGTCTCAACTGTAGCCCGAGCTGGCCTGGAACTCACAGTGACCCTGTGGCTTCAGCATCCCGGGTGTGGGATAATGCATATGAGCTACTTATCTTTTGTTTTGCTTTGCGGGTTCCATTTGTTTGTTTTCTTTGAGACAGGGTTTCTCTGTGTAACAGCCCTGGCTGACCTGGAACTCACTTTGTAGACCAGCCACCCAGACTCCTGTACCTGGCCCTCCTTTCCCTACCCTGCCTGCTCCTTTTCCTCTCTCTTTAAAAACTTTTTGTTTGTGTATTTGTTTTGGCTGTCAGCAGCCATCCTTTGCTTCTGTGACCTTTCTAGGTAATCGCTTTCCTTAGGTGGGCGGCCTTTGCCCATATCCCCTCTCTCTCTGTCTGTGGGGCCAGGAGCTCCTGACCCATGCTTTTCCAGTCTTACCTAACCTTTGGACCCACCACAGGGTCCTATTCTGTCACCACCACTCATACCAAAGCATGATCTTGTCACTTCTATGCTCTCAAGCCCTTGGTGGCACTCACTGGTAGGTCTTAGTGGCGGGTACAGTGGCAGTCTTTCCTGGGCTCACCTCACCTCACCCTCAGTTCCTGTTCCATGTAGTTTCCCTTGCTTCTGCCACCCAGTGCTTGTCACCAGCCCGATTTCATCTGCTCTGTGGACCGGAAGTCCCCTTCCCCTTGCTGCTGGTGTATTGGTTTCCCCAGGCGGCTATAACGAAGTACCAGGAACTTGGCAGCTCAAAGCCCCACAGCCTGGGAGCCAAGTATTGTCAGGGCTGGGCCCCAGCTCCGAGGAGAACCCGCCCTCTCCTGTGCAGCTTCCTGTGGCTGTGTCTGATGCCTCCCCCTCCAAGTATTTCTTCCCATTTTCTCCTCTCCTTTCTCTTGTTAATACATACTTGTGATGACATTAATGACCTCTGGGCTCATCCTGGCTGACATCAGTCTCCTTAGTCACATCTCCAAAGACCCTGTTTAAAGAGCGTTAGTGGCCGTCACTATGTCATGACACCAGAGAACCTGGTTTCCAAGAGGAAAAAATGAGCCAGGTGGTGGTGGCCCATGCCTTAGTTCCAGAGGCAGAGGCAGGTGGGTCTCTGTGAGTTTAAGAACAGCCTGGTCTACATCCTGAATCCCAGGACAGCCAGGGCTACACAGAGAAACCCTCTTTCAAAAAACAAACAAGCAACACCTCCCCCCCCAAAAAAAAACAAAACCAGGAAAGATACGTTTGGGTTCAGAAGTTTTGCCCCATGTTGCTTTGTGGCCTGTGTGGAGTAGACTATACCGGGAACATGGGAAGCTGTGGAGCTCAGCTCATGGTGGACAGGAGGCAAAGAGGGAGCCCAGAAAAGACCCAGCAACCTGGTTTTCTTCTGCCCCCTCCCCCACGCAAGGGTCCCCCATCTCCCAGTATCGCCCCGGCCAAGGACCGAACCCTTCAGCTTATGGACAAGATCCAGACTCCAACATTTATAGCTACATGTTGCAGAGATTGACAGAGAAATGCCTTTGGAGAGCACCAAGCTGTGCTTGGCCGCTCCTCTCTGTGGATACTGTCTCCGTCTCCTGGCTCTACTGTGACTGTCTGCTTTGTGCTCCCTCTCTGTCTGACCATGTCGCCACTGTGCTCTGTGTGTCTGTAGCGGTCGCCTGTGAGTGTTCTCACCCCTTCCTAGTGTGCTCCATGTGTACTTGGTGGGCATTGTCTGTCCAGCCTGCCCAGAATTGTTTCTGTGACTCCTGTCCTGCTTGTGTCCTAAGCTGCTGGCACATGCCTGCTCCTCAGTCAGGTGACACCTGAGTCGTCGTACAGGACCCAGTCTTGTCACCGCCTTTCTTGATGCGGTCAGGTGGCAGGTCCTATCCCTGCCGGCTGAGTTCTGTGCTCCACGCCATGCTGGCCTGTGTGTGCCTTTCATCGCCTGCATTTCTCTGCCAGTGCTGCTCTGGGAGCCGTCTTTTTGAAGCACTGTGTTCCTGCACTCAGGCCAGAAGTGCTGGTGACATGTAGCCTTTGTGGCTCTAGCCTTGGGGCTTGCCCTCCTGTGCCCTGCTATGATCATTGGTGCCTGTTATGATTTTGTTCCCTTCCTCTCCTAACAATGAGCTACATATTTCATTGATCTCTTTATAAATGGGAATTTCATTTCCCAAAAATATGCTTCTTTGGCTTCTTTTGGTCCCTTTTGGTCCCTTTACACCCTGGTGTTGGCTTACTTCACGATGACCAAGGACGAGAGACATCTTATTTCTGTAGCATTCTCTGCCATGGTGGGGCTCTTCCAGACACTGCCCGGGCCTTGTGTGTGTGTGTGTGGGGGGGCAGGCTTGCATAGGAGCAGGATAAATACTGGCTTTCATTCTGACTCCTGTGCCGCCAACCGGGCAGCTGTGCATCCATTCCACAAGCCCTAACAGACTGAGATGTTGCGTCATCTGCTGTGCTGAGAATGTTCTGAGAACAGTGGTGCTGCCCTCCAGTTTCACCTCTGGAGGACATGTGACAGTTATGAATCATACACAAAAAAATGTACATGTGGTTACACCAGGAGCCTGGGGCCCCCTCCGGAAGTAGAGCAGAGGGTAGACCTGGAAGATGGAGGGCCACCTGGGAGGGGTTGTCTCCACCCCGAAGACAGCATGGACCCAACTTCTATCCCTTCTACCATTTTCCCTCCAGGTCAGAAAATCCAGCCAGGACGTACTGCTGGCTCTTCTGGAGCAAGATCTAATTTCCCAGTGTGACATGGAAGGCAAAGTGTGTCCTGTTCTGCTGGAGCGCTCTGGCCCTGACCGCGATGATGAGTGCCGAGCAGAGACCATGAGCGTGAGTCTTCCTGGTTGCAGGTGGCTCGCACACCTGGTGGTCAACATGGGACTTGAGTTCTCATAAGAGCTGGACTTTGGCCAGCACCATCCCCTGAGTAAGGTGACCCGGGTTCGTTCAGGGGAGCTTTTAGCCTGTTTTTAGACATGCTCATTCTTGGAGCACCAGGGCTCGAGAAATCCCAAGTGTCACCAGCCACTAACTCAATCCACTGCTGACCAGGGTGCCCACTCTCACAGTGAAGCTCCCCAGCCTGAGTCTCAAAGTCAGGGGCCGGGAGTAATGTGAGAGATAATGTTAGGCCGTCAGAAAACCTTCCATACGCCTAAAGACTTTTATAAATGACCAGAAGGTGTGGGAGCAGTAAGCAAACCCTGACAAGTGGACGTGGCCACACCTGCAGGGGCAGAGGGGAAACTCAGCAAACTGGCCTTCCATGTTTCTTACCTGTGGCATCCGGTTGTGTTGGGCTGCATGAACTATTATGAAGGGGGTGTGTAATAGCCACGGCTTCCTCCCTCCTCCTTATTTGATGGTGAGCAGAGCCGGGTTCTGCTGGGCTGGCCCACTGCCACAGCCTAGCCGTGTTCCTTATCTGTGTTCAGGGGCCATCATGGGCCATGTCATTTCCTTCAGCTGCTGCCCCTCTGTTGACCCCTGCCGATGAGGCTGTCTGCTTGACCCTCTATGTGAATTACAGTTCAGAGCTGCAGGATTGGTCAGGCCTTTTAGGAAATATTTTTGCATAAAGGGTTTTAAAATCCAAAGCTTAGATGATGAGTGCTGGGTGAAGAGATAGTTGTTTTCTTGTTCAGAAAGGAATGACGTTAGAGGAAGGAATTATTTTTTTTCCCAAAGTGCAAAAGCATTATACGCCATGTAGCTAAAATATTATATTACAGCATCAGAACATTTAGCAATCATTCTTCATTTATGTAAAAGTTTTTTTCAGCTATGCGTTAAAGGTCTGGATTTTTAAACTAATTTAATTTTTTGCATATTCCATATGTTTATAAGATGAATCAGTCTGAGGAATAATTGATTATTAAAATTCAAATTCTCCAGGGTTCTTTTATAAATTTCAAGTTTCTCTACAAGAAATGTAGTTTACTTTGCAAACTGAATCTGGATAACAGCATTTAGCCAGGGTGTTTGGCAGTTGAGCAGTGAACTTTGCCAAGTAGATCTTTTTCATTTGGAAGCTGGTCCAGCGAGTTTCCAAGGTTACGACTGACAGCCGAGTATCTTATCCCTAAAGACTGATAATGCCACAGAGAATAATGCTGAAGGCATTTCTGCAGTTTTTATTTTGTCTTGTTTCCAAACATCCATTCTTGTCAGTGGTATACACCCACTCCCCCACCTTTTTTGTTTTTTTCTTTTTCTTTTTCTTTTTCTTTTTCTTTTTTTCTTCTTGGTAGAACTATTTGGAAAATATAACAGGCCTTCCAGAAACAATTCCCACAGGCCATTTTCAGAAGAAATTGGTTCCTGGTTTGTGACTTGAAGCCCTACTGTGTACACCCTGACCAGCTCCCCAGTTCTGACCCCTCGTGTGTGTTTGAAAGACTTGCTTGCCTTCCCATGGGTCCCCACAGGAGCAGGAGATGGTGTTCTTTGGCCCAGCTGTGATTTGAACCCACTCTTCCCCTGGAGCCTGGAAGTTAGGAGGCCCTGGAAACCCAGAACTGTGGGGCTGGCTTCTTTTCAGCTGGGAGATGACAAAGTATGTGGCGTGTAGGTACTTTTGTGTGTTGTGGAGCTCCCTGAAGAAAATGTTGTCTGGTTCAGTGGGCAACACCCCAGATGCTGTGGTACTAGCGTGTATTTGTTAAGAAACATTTAGGAAGCCATTGGCTTGCAGGATGATGGAAGTGGACAGGGCCTGACAGTGGACCTCCTTTTCTGCCTTGTGTGTGAATGCTGTGACATCTGTATATGCAGAAGCGTGCGCCAACTCGACAGAGGCTGTTCTGCAGGACATGCCTCTCACACAGATAACACACGTGTCTGTCCCTTCCTCGGCTTCCATTGGCATTGGGAGTCCCCGTCAGTAAATTGTGATTTTTCAGAGATTAAGGTGCCTGCGTGATACTGTACAGTTACAGGGTAGCCTTCCTGTGGGGACAAGGCTCAGTTCTTGTTCATACATTCCTTTGCTGACGTCTTTCCAGACACCTGGATCACTGTTAGCCACACCTTCTCTGTGATCACAGACTGCTGTGTCCATCTTCTTTCACTTAGCAGTTGAGTTATGAAGTCCCATTTACCTGTCCCTTGAAATAGTGAGCTCTGACCTGGGGTCACTGTGGCCTCATACCATCAGCACCCAACACAAGGCCAAGCTTAGCGTCAGTACCAAATAAATGTTAGTTGTCGGATGAATGGATTGGTAAAAACTGTGAGTGCTGTATCTTGTAATTATATCTCGACAGGATAAACAGGCCACTGGAGACCAATTATAATTCCTCTTGCTTGCAGGGAGGCCATTAGCATTCTACGATGATAACTAATTGTCAGAAGCCTGTTTTTCTCTCTCACAGTAAGGCTTCCTCATTTTTTGTCGTCATCCTGATTTTGAGCTCACTTTTATTTGTGCATTTATTTAAGAAGAATGCTGTGGTGGGCTATAAAGAATAGTTGGTTCCAAGCAACTCAGTGAAGATGGTCATTCCACACAAGTGCTGCCCGGGGCTGCTGGAAGCTGCTGGAATGTCATTTCTTGTCGCTGTGTGCTGCCTTTTAATGATTCTGGATTTGTCTTCTATGGTGTAGTAATAAGGTCATGTGGGTGTGGTGGACGAGGAGGAGTGGAAAGAGATACAGGGAGCTCTTTAGTTGCCCGTTGCCCTGGATACAGAGGTCTCACATCCTCGTTTATTGCGGCCGTCACTGTACACTCTGCTAAGCATTGCATCAGAAGCAGGTGTCTGGGGTTTGAAGACACAGGCCTTTTCCTGATTTGTGTTCTGGGCTTGGATTACCCTTCCCTCACCCCAATTAGGTTTCTTTGTGCTTCTTTCTTCCCCCTACCCCTTTCTCCTGTCTGTGTACAAATTCTCAACAGAATGATGGCTATATTACCCACCCGGAATTTTTTACTGTACTATGGCAATGCTGTGTCCCTGAGAGACAGAGCTTGGAGATAGAATATCTGTCCTTCTTCCCTTCCTTCCTTCTTCCCTTCCTTCCTTCCTTCTTCCCTTCCTTCTTCCCTTCCTTCTTCCCTTCCTTCCTTCCTTCTTCCCTTCTTTCTTCCCTTCCTTCTTCCCTTCCTTCCTTCCTTCTTCCCTTCCTTCTTCCCCTTCCTTCTTCCCTTCCTTCCTTCCTTCCTTCTTCCCCTTCCTTCTTCCCTTCCTTCTTCCCTTCCTTCTTCCCTTCCTTCCTTCCTTCCTTCTTCCCTTCTTCCCTTCCTTCCTTCCTTCCTTCCTTCTTCCCTTCCTTCTTCCCCTTCCTTCTTCCCCTTCCTTCCTTCCTTCCTTCTTCCCCTTCCTCCTTCCCTTCCTTCCTTCCTCCCTTCTTTCCTTCTTCCCTCCCTCCTTCCCTTCCTTCTTCCCTTCCTTCTTCCCTTCCTTCCTCCCTTCTTCCCTTCCTTCTTCCTTCCTTCCTTCCTTCCTTCCTTCCTTCCTTCCTTCTTCCCCTTCCTCCTTCCCTTCCTTCCTTCCTCCCTTCTTTCCTTCTTCCCTCCCTCCTTCCCTTCCTTCTTCCCTTCCTTCTTCCCTTCCTTCCTCCCTTCTTCCCTTCCTTCTTCCCTTCCTTCCTTCCTTCCTTCCTTCCTTCCTTCCTTCCTTCCTTCCTTTCTTCTCCCTCCCTCCTTTCCTTCCTTCCCTCTGCTTCCCCTCCCCCCCATTTACTTATTTTAGGATATTCTTTCTAAAGGGGGTAGCTTTTTATTCTACTTTAATTTCAAACTTGGCAGAAGAGTTATATAAACATGAACTCCTCTGCACCCTGGTCCCCACTTCTCTAGTAGCTTCTCATTTTTATTTGTGTCATTCTTTCTTTTTTGTTTATACACATATGCATATGTGTATACAGACACTGTGTAAAGCATCAATGTCACACACACACACACACACACACACACACACACACACACACAGCTGTTTGAGAAGGGCTTAGAGACATGGTTACTTTCTACTGAAAGGCTTTAATGTGTGTTTCCTAACACAAGGAAGGTGTTGAAGAAGCATAGACAAGGGCAGAAGTCTGAACATTTAAATGAGTGCCGATGGCCCCACCCCCACATCACATGTCTTTGTCAGTCTCTCTTGGCCCCAAGTCATCCTGTCCTGGTCTGGATTTTGTAGCTGAGGAGGTCTTGGCACAGCCTAGGCCAGCTCTTCTGTAGAACGTCTTCTGTCTTGGCGTTGCCTGGTGCATCCTCTGTTTTGGTGTTAGCCTCTGTTTCTCTGACAGGAATAACATGTTTTTGGTATGTCATGGCAGGAAACACAGGACCCAAAAACTGTGATGTCAGTTTTGGTGAAGTCAGAGCTGGTGTCTGCTAAGTCTGGGTTGCTGTGTCCTCTCAGAAGTAAGGTGTGTGCAGGGCCTCCTTCTTAGTCTTACTCCCTGGCCTTTGTGCCTAGCTGGTGTCCTGCTGTGAAGTGCCCTGCTCAGGAGTTTTGTTTAAGATCAGGGTCCTTCTCTTTCTTAAATTCTTGATAAAGTGTACCAGTCAAGCCTGTGTCTCTAGAATTTTCTTTGACATGACATGGTTTTGAATAGAAATTCAATTGAGGTGAGGACTTCAGCTTTGTGAGTTCTGTATCAGAGAACTCACTTTCTTCGTCTGAACTGAGATTTGTTAGGATAGTTGTCGGTACTATTTGCCTAACTTTTCACCATGTGACGATCTCTAATGCTTCCTTTCATTCATGGTTATCAGTTCTTTGAACATCTCAGCACAGTTTTCTTGTTGATTTATTTTATGTGCATTGGTGTGAATGAAGGTGTCAGATCCCCTGGAACTGGAGTTATAGACGGTTGTGAGCTTCCATGTGGGTGATGGGAATTTAACCTGGGTCCTCTGGAAAAGCAGCCATCTCTCCAGCCCCTCAGCACAGTTTTTAACTTACTTTCTCCATTGCTTATTTTCCTGTAGCTTTCTATTTCCCCTCCCTTTGGCTTTCTAGAGTTCAGCTTACTTGGTTTGTAAAGAGAAAGTGATGGCTCCAGCCTATCTTCTCTGCTGTATGCAAAGAAGCAGGTTAATGTGTATGCCCTTTTGCATTCTAACTTTTATCACCAAGCAGAATTATTTATGTTTGAAAGTTTCCCCTTTCATGGGCCTATGACTGTGTCTCTGTAACACAAATAATAAAAATCCCAGAGACAGATACTGGGGTTCAAGCTGAAGATCAGAGAGGCAGAGCAGCCAGCTACTAACCCTTACCTCTGTCTCAGGCTGAAAGAGGTGATCCTGGCCCCATGAATCCTCAGAGTGCAATTCCTCAGAGGCAATATGCAGACTGCACTGCTCTCCACCAAGCCTCAGATACAGTCCTTTGTGGTTCTCTCTCCTCTTCCTTAGGTTCCTTTCTCTGCCTAGCCATGTCACTCCTGTCTCTACCTCCCCAGTGCTGGGATTAAAGGCAGGGGATCACCTTTGTGTGAGCTCTGTTTCTGTTTTAGACTACATCAATTTTGTGTAGCTCAGGGTGGCCTTGAACTAATGAGATCCATCTGCCTCTGTCTCCCAAGTCCTAGGATTAAAGGTGTGTGCCACCACTGCCCGGCTCTGTGGCTGTGGCTAGCTTTGCATTTTGATCTCCAGTGGCTTTATTAAATCATGAATAATATATATCACCATAGGTCTCTTGTATCTAGCCTCATAGTTTATGCCTTTTAATTGGCTTATTTAATGCATTTTGTTTGATATTATTGACACATTTGGGTTTATTTTTACCCTTTCGTTGTTTTCTGTTTTTCTCATTAGTTTTTGTTCCTCTGCTAAGTCATTCTTTGTATGTTGGAGAAACCAAACACTTCATAGGATTACACTTTGATTTCTTTTTCAGCATAGTCTCTGCCATGCACTCTCGCCCTCTGTGCTGATGTTTTCATTTTACATTATGAACCAGAAACTGTAGTTCTATAATTTTTTTTTAAAAAGTTCTGTTTTGAAGAAATTACTAAGAGAAAGATAATACCATTTTATATGTTCAATTTTGTCATTTTTGGTGACTGCTTTTCCTGTCTGTTCTCTTCCATGTGAAGAACTTCCTTCAAGGCCACACACAGTTCTGGTCTTAAAGAGTCCACTTTCTTAGTTTTTATGCTAGTTTTGCTGGGTATAGAATTATGGGTCTACAGCTTTGCTCCTTCTGGGTAGGGTGTTAAAGCCATTTTGTTGCCATAGGGTCTCCTGTTCCTCTCTGAAATCAGCTTTCATCCCTAAGCTTTTGTAGACACAGTCTCTTCCCCAAGCTTTTGTAGATATAGTACCTTCCCCAGGCTTTTTTTCCCCCCACTTCTCTTTTCTCTTTGGGTCCTAGCAATCAATGTTTGTCCTGCTCTGTGTTTGTTGAACAGCAGATTTTACAGGGTGTGGGAAGTTTGGGTGTTATCCCTTCTCAGACTCCTTTGCAGTGCAGCCCCTGTGTGGGCCTGGCTAGCCGTGAACTCCCCATACTTTATATTCCTCCTGTTTCAGACTCGAGTACAAAATGGAAGGCCTGTGCCAGTGCTCCTGGTTGGCCTTCCACTTTTAGGGGCAGCTAGACATGCAGCTCTGGCTTTTGGTTGCCTCTCTGCTCTCAGTGTCCAGAATCGTTCTCTGTAGGGCCGTTCATCCAGCAAAGGTCACCTGCAGCTCAGGCCCACTGCCGTGACAGTGCCCCCGGCACAAGCAACCCACGCGGAGGAAATACTTGCTTTATCATTTTTGCAACTGCAGAGGCTGTCATTTGTCCCACTGGGGACCATGAGGCAGAATGGCTGACATCAGGGAAGACGGGGAGCAGAACAGAGAAGCAGGAACAGGAAAGATCCAGCCCCTAGACGCCCTCGAAGACCTTCTCCGTCCCGACAGGCCCCACCGCCCCCGCTAGTGTATCAAAGCAGCTGCTTCTGGGAGATGCCCCACAGGCACATCCAGAGTTGAAGCTTCCCTAACTTGCTGTTTCTCAGTCCAGTTCCATCCAAGGGCACCTATTGCAAAGCTCCTCTGGTTCTGTTTCTTTGATGAGGTCCTGATCTGCTTGTTCATTGTAACTATCTTTTCTTTGTAGTTCTCCATCATATTTATAAATTCCTTTCAAAGCCTGCAAATTCTAACTTGTGGGTACTACCTGATTCCCCACCCCCACCCCCATGGATCACACTTTCTAGAGTCATGCTTATTTATTTTTTTTAATGGCGCTAGGTTCATGCTGTGCAGATGTTATTTTTGTTTTCTGATGTATCTTGTTGATGAAATAGAAACTAGAGTTTCTTACTTTCCTCTGGAGATTTTTGCTTTGCTGGTAGGAAGTGTTTCCGGTCCCGATCTCCAGGTGGTAGTCATGTGATCCTCAGCCCCCCCTCCCCATCGTACACAGTGGAGAGGCTCCGTGAGGCAGCTGGGGTAGAATCATGGCAGTGGGCTCTCCTCTCTCTGCCTTTCTCCTCGCCTCTCCCTAAGCACCTTACTCTTTCCAGCTTTCGTAGAAGGCCCGTGCCTGAATTCTCAAAGCTGTCACCTTCAAGTGTTTGCTTGGGGCCCCTCTTTTCTGTTGATGGATGGATGGAGAGTGTGAAGCCCCCCCCCAACCTGTGTGGAGCAGTGTTGCGTGTGTGTCGTGTGGTTGTGCCTACCTCAAGGCAAGGCAAGTCATTGGGATCTGCACCACTTGGCAGATCTCTGTGCTGGTTACCTTGTCTGAAGAGGTGGGACAGTGACCCTCCTGACGGTAGACAAGCGGTAAAGATCAGTGAGGGTGCATGGTGGAGCTTGGCACACACTAAGGGGGCCGCAGGAAAGCTCACAGCTGGCTAAAATTAGGGGCTTCGCTGGCCTCTGTTGATCGTCTGAGTTGGCAGAAATCAGAAGGTGCCCTGTGATCTCCTTCCTGGGCATGTCTTTGTGTCCGCGTGCTGGAGACCGCGGTCGGTCAGGCTACCCTGCCTCTCTTGTTCATACAGACAGTCTGCAGAATGGTGTCCATGCTGCCCAAGAGCACACTTACACACCAGCTGCTGCCTCTGGCAGCTGTGTGCAGCTGGCGAACTCTTCCAAGTTCAGAAGGTGGGGACATAAGAGACCAGAGTCTCTGTTTAAGCTGAAAACTCCAAATCTATCTCTAGTGTTTCTGTGGACTGACTTAGTAAATTCTGGGAGGGTTCCACCGCTGGCTAGGGACAAATATACAGACTTACAGGGTCTTTGGTTTCTTGAAATGATTTGTTCCAGAACCCTCTTGTCTTTGCTGTACCCTCCACCCCATTCCTGGTTTCCCTTTGGGTTGCTCAAGTTTTAGCTGTGACAGCCCTGCTTAGAGGCATTGACGCCCCAGCCTGTACCTCGCTCATCAGGCCTTGTGACATGAGTGGCCGTGACTCAGGGTCTTTCTTGTTCACTATGCAGGGAAGCCAACAGGCTCTACCTCATCACTACCAAATGCATTATGCATAAAGATCAATTAGGAGCCAGGAAGCCAAAGAAGTGGGCGCCCTCCTGTAAATCCCTGTTTTCAATGCAGCAGGCACCTAGCATGGTGCTGTGTGGGCGATGGGCCCAGTACAGGCTTGTTAGCTGTCTGACTAGAGGGATAATTGCTCTCAGGGTTCCTGCTTGTTAGGATTTACAATCTGTTAAGACAAAAAGAAAGACAAAGAAATGATGCCTTTGCCTTTCACAGGTGTGTGCCGATATTTGTCATGCTGCTGGACAAGAAGCCACTGAGGAATTTTTGGTATGGGAAGATTTGCCAATCATAATTGCTACCACACTTCTTGGTGCACTGTGCAAATCTGGTTGGCAAGTGTGTGGGCATAGAGTCCAGACTCCATGCTGTGCCCGTGTCCTTCATGCTGTTCCCCTCCGGCCACATTCTCCTGTGTCTGTTTTGTCCTCATTCTCTGCTGCCTCCCACCACACCTTCTGGAGCTGTCCCTTGCCCTTGAGACTGTTAAAATCCAGAGCCTTGTCACCATTCAGGTCCCTTCACAACTATCTCTTCTTCATATGTGCAGCCTGCCTGTGCTGGTCCAGCCGGGGGCAGTTCTGGGCACACATCTCAGCTGGGAGGGCTGCATTTCTCAAAGTTCCGGTGACGGATGTGGCCGTGGGACACCATGTCCCAGCCCCAGCCCCACCCCTTGAAGCAGCGCTCCATCTCACACCCATTGCGCCTGTGCCTTGAGACCCTCCTGGGGCTGGCTCAGCTGGGGCTCACTCTGGCCTTCTTGCTTTGCACAGACTCAGCCGCCCACGAGTGGTAGTAGGTTTCTTTTTTCTCCCCCCCCCCAGCCTTTCCTTTAGAAGACCTGAGAGGTCTCACGGGTGGTTACCTTGAGGGTAGGACCCCATGCCCGGGCAGCTGCTGGGCGCTCCATGTGTCTTCCTCCCCATTTAATGCTCTAGCTGTGTGGTTGGAACTTAACCTCAGAGAAGATAATTTCTAAATTGATTTTTAAATTTCAGTTAAGAAGCACATTTGATTTTATTTAAAGTGTAAGCCACATCAAAACCATTGTAACCCAAGACAGTTTATCCTGGGCTTCTGCTCTGAAGACACCCAGAACATTAGCATCTCATGGATGTCTCTGGAGAGGGTGGCACTGGCCAGCAGAATCATCTTCCTGTAGATGGCTCGTCCCTCTGTCAGTCACGCTCCCATTTGTGTAACCTTTTAAGCTAAGTGATTTACATTAGGATATTAAAATCAAAGCCCTTTAAAAGATAAAATTTTAAAGGTATAATGGCCACCTTCATGTAGATACAAATATGTAAGAAATTATATTTAACTCATTTGCTAATAAAGCAAAGCAGAAAGATATAACAGCTGAGCTCCGTGGAGAGCTCCACAGAACACTTTCACAGTCTAAGCACGAACCCAGTGACGTACAGAGAGACACACACAGGCCATCTGCTTTCCTCTGGACGTAGTGTGCATGTCTGTAGACAGAAATTACTTATATTCTACCATTCTGTGTAGCCCAGGCTAGCCTCAAATGTACAATCCGTCCACGTCAGCCTTCCCAGTGCTGGGATTTCAGGAGTGAGCCCCGTGTCTGCTCTCAGTTACCGTGTCTGCTGTCAGCCACCGCGGACTGACAGTACCGGTGAAAGGCTGCTGTGGCTGGGCCTCGCACGCAGCCCCTCTCTGGGCCGCTGGCTCTTGAGCGGCTCTCGTTTTGCTGAGGACGGAAGCGTCGGCTCTTCTCCACTGTCTTCTCAAATTTAAGCAAATCACTTGTCAAGGTTCGGTGCTGAAAGAGCTGTGCGTTCTTCTCTTACTTACTGTTTCTTTTCTACGAAGCTTTAGAGACTGTTACTTTTTTATTACTGTCTGGTCGTGTCCCTGTGGCTCTGCCTTCATAGGCTACTGGGACAGGTAGGGGCCGAATGTCCACAGGGCACTCCACTTTGAGAAGCTACGGTTTTTATGTGTTTGTTTTGGTAGATACCGACGTTTTTTGAGCTCTGCTCGGACAACATGTGGGGGATGCAGAAAGCGTGCAGAGTGCTTCGTGGCCGTGTCCTATAACACCTCTCCCGAGGTCCGCAGGGCCCCGCTCTCGCCTCTCTTCATCAGACTCATCAGTGATCCCTGCCGATGGGTGAGTGCTCCCCTTTCAGTCAGAGCTAGGTGTTCTGAGATCAAAATTAGGTCACCTAAAACCCCAAAGTCTTTGGGGTAAATACTGAGGCAGAGGCACACTGACACTTGGGAAAGGTCCACAGGGCAGAAGCCAGAGCTGAGAAGCCTTCCTTCCTACTGAGCCATGGGCCGGCCGGCCGGCCGCTCAGACACTGCCCTGAGGTCTTCCTCCAGACTTCATGGCATCTAGTGCCAGTGCCATGTGGATGTCACGGTCTAGTTACTCAAAGACTTCTACGTTGAGGGGCTAAATGTACCTGTTTTCTGTTGAGAATGGTTTGCTTGGCTTCCAGATGGTTGGAAAGTAGCAAACCCAAGGTCAGCCGTGTCCGCCCCTGCCCCGTGTCAGGTCTGGCCCTGCTGCCGGTCAGCAGTGTGCTCGCTTCCAGGTGCTGCCTTTCGTCCCTCGGTCCCTCTATATCCACCTTTGCCAACCCATCCCGGGCCGTATACTCGGGAGGGTGGCACCCTGAGCGTCAGGCCTCTGAGCCAAGACGTGGACTCTGACTTTGCCTCTGGAGCACCCACACCCAGCAGTCACAGTGCGGTCTCCTTAGCCGGGTAAGCTCCAACCAGGATGCTTGGCACAGCCCACCCCCTTTCACCTCAAGCATCCACCTAGAATTCTAGCAATTATCTCATCTCCAGGTTTAGTAATAGTGACCTTCTGGGCAAGATGGAATATTAGAGCTTTAATTATGTAAAGAAGCAAAAAGTAATTGCAATAACGATTTCGAAACATGACTGCCGGGTTATAAATAATGAAGCTGCCATGTCTCCTCAGTTTAGATAAAATATTCATTGAGGGTGGTGATTAAATAACCTGTAAAGAAAATTGTCTCTTTCTCCTTGATTAATGAAGTTCTTCGGAGAATTTACACAGGGAGAAAGGTGAAGTCTCCCAGATGTACGTTTGTGACACGGGACATTCTGTGTATACAAAGGCCCCATGCCTGCATGCTGTGTTGACCCTCAGAGTCTTTCTAGTGTGGTGGCTGATCTTGGGCTTGTCATGCTTGCCCTCCGAGGATGATGGGTATGTGGGTGACCAATCTGAGGTAGTTTTTAAGCATCCCTTTGCCATGATGCGCCATAGGAGTGTGATGGGACTGTGTGAGCAATTGATACCTTTTAACCCATCTCCCCCTCGTCTCTCCACGCCTCCCCGTCAGTGCTCACTGTGTGCAGCTCCTCCCTCATCTCCCCCGTCAGTGCTCAGTGTGCAGCTCCTCCCTCATCTCTCCCCATCAGTGCTCAGTGTGCAGCTCCTCCCCTCATCTCTCCCCGTCAGTGCTCACTGTGTGCAGCTCCTCCCTCATCTCTCCCCATCAGTGCTCACTGTGCAGCTCCTCCCTTGTCTCTCCCCATCAGTGCTCACTGTGCAGCTCCTCCCTCAGTGTGCAGCTCCTCCCTCATCTCTCCCCGTCAGTGCTCACTGTGCAGCTCCTCCCTCATCTCTCCCCGTCAGTGCTCACTGTGCAGCTCCTCCCTCGTCTCTCCCCATCAGTGCTCAGTGTGCAGCTCCTCCCTCATCTCTCCACGCCTCCCCGGCAGTGCTCAGTGCTCAGTGTGCCTGTGAGCTCCGTTCCACAGGGCCAGCCTCTCTCATCAAGGGCTCCTGAGGGCTGGCACATGGTGGGTGCTCCTGGTTCTGACCCTTTGTCCCAAAGCCTGCCCCCCAGGGACTGGCTGAACTGCCTGGGGGAATTTTCAGTGCACACTATTCCCCAGGGGGCAGAGTGGTGCTGAGTGCAGCTGTGAGGTTGCAGCCTTCTGACACACCCACACGGTGGCAGGGGTGCAGAAAAGAGGCAGGCGCAGGAGGGTGTAGGCCTCCATGTCCTCCCCATTCGCTCCGTGGAGATGAGTGCTTGCTCCCTCCTGGTACTCTAGCTCTAAACAGCTGTGCACATGCAGCCAGATCTACTTCCACTCCCCTGCATGGCAGCGCTCCTTCCTCAGACACAACAGGGCCGGCCAGGGAGCCCTTCCTCAGCCAGAGCTCCCAGGTGTCAGTGGCCGCCCCAGCCACAGTCACCCTGAAGCAGAGCCAGGGCTTCTGAGACCACGTTCAGCTCTTTCCTGTATTGGCGAGCCCCTCTGCCTGACATAAGCGAGGATGTGGAGGCCCTCCTGAGTGGGTCTGGACCACTGGAAGAGAGCCACGGTGGACCTGAGGCTGTGTGTGGCAGCTGTGTGGCCAGGAGCGAGATCCAGAGAATCCTGCAGAGTCTGCAGGGACATCTGCTGCAGGACCCAGACATTCAAGGTGAAGGCACATGGCGGCTTCCTTCTCCCCAGGCCCGCCCCTCTGTGCAATGTGTGTCGGTATAGTATAATACACTGTCCTGACTCCCGGGACCATGTCTAGTCCAGTCTGCTGTCTCCAGGCGGGACGTAAGTGAGGAGGGTTCCCAGACAGTGTGTGCATAGCCTGGAGGGAGCTCTGACAAAACGGGACAGTGCTTCGGCACATCTGTGGCTATGGAACATTTCCCTTATTATGTCCCCTCTCTGGTCACAGACAGCTCGAGTGGCCCTCCTTTTAGAACCCATTAACTTGGGCCTTCACTAAGTCCTAAAGTTTCTGTCTTACACAGCCTGGGAAAGTACAACTCTTTTGAAGTTTTTGTTTTGTTTTTTTGTTTTTTATGTCATGACTAATGTTCCCACCAAGTGTGGGGTCTGGGAGCCAGTCTCCTAATCCAGACCCATTGTCTTGCATAAAGCAGTTAGTCCTCAGCCAATCAACAGTCAGAGAATCTGGAAAAGCAACACTTGCTTCTGTTGCTGGGCAAAGATTTGTGACCCTTTGGGGAAAGGAAATGAGAAGGTTGAGTTTGCCCCATGGTTAGTCTTTGTCCCCGAGTCTGTGAGTAAAGGGACCCAGTGATTGGCCAAGAGACAAGCCAGCATTGCCTCCCGATTGCCGCAGGCACAGGGCTGGCATGGAAAAACACATCCGTGGGGCTCCCTGGTCCCCAGTAAGGAGCTGACAGGACTGAAGCGATGACCCTGAGGTCTGGTCAGGGGTGAGCCTAGGGTCCACACTGAGTCATTAAAGTCTTTTTAGAAAATGTTTTGAGGCAGGGTCTCACATAGCCCAAGCTAGTCTGGTCCTTGCTTTGTAACAGAGGGTGACTTGGAACTTTGGGTCTTTTTGCTGCCATCTCCCACGTGTTGGGATTATAGGTATGCACTGTCACACCAAGCTTGTGGGGTGCAGGGTATGGAAAAGAGGGTTTTGTGAAAGCTAGAAACACTCTACCAACTGAACCACATACCCAGCACATAAACTTATTAAAATTCTTGGTATTTCTCTGCTGGTAGCTCAAGTTCGGGTATTATCTGCTGCACTGAGAGCAACACAGCTCCACACATGAACCTGAGAGCAAGCAGACAGAAGGTCTGGACGCAGAGCCGCTTCAGACCCCAGCCCTGCCTCCCACAATCACATCCTCCTGTCCCTGCCGGCTTCATCATCTCAGAATGAGCTTTCCGTGGCCAGGATATTACAGAGCACAGTAAGTACTTGCCCTGTCCCTCAGCCACCGAGGATGTGACAGAAATCACAAAGCCATGCTTGCTTTTATTAATACATCCCTGCAGAGAAGATAAATGGCCAATTTCATTCCATTCTTAAGGTCATGTTTTGGATAACTAGACAACCGATCAATCAGGTGACTGATCACCCTGAATCCCTTCCTTGGGAACAGGGTGGGCACTAGAAACAAGTCCCACCCCCACCAGGGGGGAGATGACAGGCAGTGCTCTTGGGGGATTACCGGTATAAATGTCCTGGGTCATTGCTGGCAGTCACTTACATCTTTAATAACACAAGAGGGTGAGCTCTAACTTGACGAAGGCTGCAGAGAGTGACGAGTGTGGCTGGCCCTTGGTTCACAGACATGCTTTAATACCACCTGCTTGGTGATGGTTCTTTCTGGAGGGTGACTTGGAAAAGCCAGTGTCCCCTAGTCTGGAATCTGCTTCTTGTGAGACCAGGGTTCCAAGTAAAGCCAGGACCTGGATTTCTGCTCGCATGGCTCCGTGGGCATCCATGTGCCTACCCTGCTCTTCCCCAGCTCGCGCTTGGGCCAGTTTAAGCTGGGGTCTCTCATCTCCCAGGTCTTGGTTAAGCTGGCGCCTTTTAAGTTTCATGAGCCAGCTTTGAGCAGACTCTGCACGTTCATGGTCTTCAGGACCCTCTGTTGACATGGCTAAAATTTTGGCTGTAGTTATTCATTTATCACCCCCACTCTAAGCCTGTTCAGATGAAGCTACTGGCACAATCAAAGTTGTTAAAGGTGCTGTTGAGTTAGTAAGAAAGGATGTGCTGTTTATAGAAAATGCTGAGAAAAGTGGCCTGTTAAGCTTTGTTACCTGCCTGTAGAAACCCTGAACATGAGGGAGAAGGTCTGGTCCACTGTCCCTGGTGGGTGGTACACTGGGGCTTCGTAATCAGCGGCAAAGTGGGAAAAGTGGCAAGCCTCTTCAGCCAGGCCTTGTGAGGTATGTTTGAAAAGCTAAGCTGGTGGACCTCAGCTTGACCCTGGGCTCAGATGAGGTCAGCCAGGGGCCTCAGTTGCAAACCAGAGACAGAGAGAGAGAGAGAGAGAGAGAGAGAGAGAGAGAGAGAGAGAGAGAGAAAGAGGCGAGTGCCCCTGTCCCACAGTGTTCAGGGGAGGCAGAGGAGCCGGCTCCACACCCCCATAGGTGCTCAGCTATGGGGGGGGGGTGTTGCAAATGGCAGAGTGGTTGGAAATATGACTCCTGAAGAGCTAGGGTCCTCTACACAGGCTCTCCTCATCCTCTCACCGTCCAGCATGTCACCCTGCTTGGGGGTGTTTTGGAGAAATGTTCTCACAGTGCAGCTGAAGGCCATGCCGTGCTGGGCTGTGACTTCACTCAAGGCTGGGCGGGGCTTCTTCCTAAAGTGCTGTATCTGATTCCGGCCATGTCTTGTTAGCGCGAGTTGATCCACACGGAGAACGGGAGACAACATGCCCAAAAGAGACCTTGAGTGTCCTACCAAAATGTTACTGTCATGTTTCCTGTTCAGATAGACAGCATGTTTCTCTGTAAACACTGGACGCTAAGGTCCTGGTAGCATGCTCAGAGCAGACACCACATCTATTGGGTATTAATTGACTCCCGGATCATATATTGAGCTGATTTGTCAGAATCCATTAACACGGTAGACAGTATGACATTTCAAGTGCAAGTTGGAAAACCGTGTTATGGTTGAAGGAGAAGGTCAGGTCCATCAGGTTCATGTTAATCAATGATCAGAGACTGGTATGTCAGGTCCATCAGGTTCATGTTAATCAATGATCAGAGACTGGTATGTCAGGTCCATCAGGTTCATGTTAATCAATGATCAGAGACTGGTATGTCAGGTCCATCAGGTTCATGTTAATCAATGATCAGAGACTGGTATGTCAGGTCCATCTCAGTTCATGTTAATCAATGATCAGAGACTGGTATGTCAGGTCTATCTCAGTTCATGTTAATCAATGATCAGAGACTGGTATGTCAGGTCCATCAGGTTCATGTTAATCAATGATCAGAGACTGGTATGTCAGGTCCATCTCAGTTCATGTTAATCAATGATCAGAGACTGGTATGTCAGGTCCATCAGGTTCATGTTAATCAATGATCAGAGACTGGTATGTCAGGTCCATCTCAGTTCATGTTAATCAATGATCAGAGACTGGTATGTCAGGTCCATCTCAGTTCATGTTAATCAATGATCAGAGACTGGTATGTCAGGTCCATCAGGTTCATGTTAATCAATGATCAGAGACTGGTATGTCACCACTGAATGTTCTTGCTCATATTAATTGTTAACCTAATGTAAAGGGTCATCAGCAAACATGAGGAGTGTTTGCACACGTGGGGACTCAGCAGTGCACTGAGTAAATAGTCCCCTGCTGGCCACTCCTCCCTCACTGCCATGCCTGCCACCTGCACTCAGCCTGCTTTCAAGCAAAGGCTGGGGGTGCCCGATCGTCTCCTCTGAAAACCCACCCCTGCCCCTCCTACTGTAGCTGTCTTGAAGGCTGCTGGTTGTCTGCACGAGGGAGACCCAGGCCTTAGAGGAGTGGAGGGTGCCAGCCGTTGGGCCTCAGCAGGTTTGACAGTAAGTGTGGCCTTCTGTACGGCAGTCTTGAAGCTGGTGTGTGAGGTGGCAGCAGCTGGACCACAGCAGACTCTGCAGCTGTGCCAGAGTGTGATCTGATGTCAGGAGAGATGCCTTGTCATCCCCAACAAAAGGAAGCAAGGGTCCTGGCAGGGGGTGGATGAAAACACTCATCCCCTTTGGTGTCAGTTGGTCACATGTCCCATCAACTCTACAGGATCAAACGGAGCCTCAAAATGGAGCCAGTGGCCATCTGGGGATGGAGCAGGGCCAGGGGCCGAGCGCGCTGGAGGAGAGTAAGGCTGAAGTACAAGTACAGGTTGGTTTGCTCCTTGAGACAGAAGGAGAGAATGGAAACAGAGGAGCCCTCTCATCTTCCTTAAAGCTCAGTTTTGGAGCAGCTGCCTAAGCCAAGTGTCTTCCTTCTGTCAGGGTTAGCTTGGTCTCGTTCATTACATCGGTAATATTTTCTCTCTAAAAGTAAGTATGCAGGCATAAAGAGGTGATGTGTTTGTATCTAGGGAGGTCTCCCTTCAGTTGGAAAGACGAAGCAATAATCCCAAGGGTGGCCCTGGGCCCAGCTCCCGGGCTGCTGAAGAGGATGGTGTCCACACTGAGCAGCTGTGCTGTGCACGATGCTCCAGGCTCTTCTCTGTAGACACTTGGAGGCAGCTGGCCATGGACACTGATTTCCCCTCTTGTTACTCCTGCCTGGCTTGCACTTTGCTGTTCTCAGCCCAGGCTGTGGAAGCCTGCACTCCTTTCCATTGTGGTTATTTCCTTCCTCTTGTTTCTCAGGATGTAATCCCTCAGCCTCTGCTAGACCAGTACGTGTCCATGACTGACCCAGCTAGCGCCCAGACTGTGGACACCGACATCGCCAAACACTGTGCCTACAGCCTCCCTGGCCCTGACCCTGGGCGGGCAGAACTGGCATTGCTTGAAGGGCAGATATGAGACTCTGGCTTCTGATGGTCAGGTAAAGGGTCTTGTTCAGAGGCATAGACGAAAGAAAGCAGCATCTGAGCGAGCAGGGGGCCCGGGGGCTGCAGTGCAGCCTGTCCACCTGACTTTGATGTGGCTGGGAGCCGGCTTGTTTACTGTTCTCTGGGGAAATGCTAGAAACGGTGAACTGCACTTGCTTGTGGTTATTCGTGTGTCTGCTGTCACCCCTAGTGGAAGGTCCGATGGACCCTCGCCTTTTCCATTCATGTATCGGCTGTGATTCTCAGAGCTCAGTTGATGGTGGCTGACCTGGTACCTATCTTCAGTGGCTTTCTAAAGGATCTGGATGAAGTGTGTGTAGCAGTAACACCTGTATGACTTCCTAAAGGTAGGAGGGCTGAAACCACGAACGCCATCCCACAAGCTGGTGCCGAGCCTGGCTGCCTGCTTCCTAGCCTGCAGTTGAAATGCATCCAGAATTTAAAAATGGGCATCCATGTGTCTGCTGCTGCTCAGATCTATAGGGCTATGCTTCTTGTGAAGGGTGGTGGACAGCAAAGTCTGAGGTCCCCAGGGGTGACCTGGCTTACCCAGAAGTCACCTGCAGAAAAAGGCTGGGCCCAGATCAACCCCAGCTCTGCACACCTTGTCTGCAAGATGCTGTGGCATCATGTGTCCCTGCCTTTTCTCTCCCCCTTAAAGGAGTGATGAGCATAAAAATAAGAGCTTAGAAGTTACTTAGAGAAACTAATTTGTCACCTTGCTGTGGCTGTCACTGACCCCATTCAGGCCCTGCCTTTCATCGCTGATGAGGGGTTTCAGCCCCAAGGCAGCAGAGCCTTTTCCACTAAACACAAAGACACCCCTGGGGTGGGACACGGGGCGGGTGGTGGTGGGACACGGGGTGGGTGGGGGGTGGGTGGAGGAAAAGCTATCCAGGGTGTGCTCCCCTTGGCGCCAGCTGGCAGCCATGTTAACACAAAGCCCTGTAGAGTCCTGGGTGACTCAGTATGAGGGAGACATGTAGGCTTTTGGCTGGTGACAAACTTACAGCCTTATAGCAGAGAAATAACTAGGGTGTCGTGGGGTCCCCGTGAGGTTGGCATGTCATTTATGGGGCTGTATTTTCAACAGTTGCTCCATGAGGACAGCAGGAGAGTACACCTCCACAGCCGCAGGGGTCCCCGGTAACTGACAAGAGCTGGAACTGGAGACACAGTGAGTCACCTCCTGAGGGCCCCTGAGGGCCCGTCCTCCCGAGAGCCGGTCCTTCCGCCCTCCCTCCCTCCCTCCCTCCCGGGCCCACGCCAGCCGCAGGAGCTTGGGGCTCGGAGGGAGAGAGAGTTTCTGCTAAGGTTCACGTGCATCTCCATAGCCCTGAGTTACATAGGCCCTGTCTCTGGGGAGATGTCCATTTTCTCATGAAGACAGGGCTAGGGTCACTCTGGAATTGGAGAGTCCTACTGTTCTATAACACAATTTATTCAAACCAAATAAAAGATGAATCACCCACTCTTCAATGTTTCCCTCTGAATCAGAGTGGTTTTGCAAAGCCTTCTTGAACATTCTGCTTGCTGCCTTTTCTGTAGGACACATGTACTTGAACAGTCAAAGCACCCTGGGCAGTACTGAGGTCTGAAAAGATCTCGTCCACATGAGACAGCTATTAAATAAAAACACCCACCCAACTGTGAGGCCAGCCTGCGTGTGCAATGCCCTGTGACGCTCTCCAGCTCCTGTCTGCTGTCTGCACAGGGAATGCTCTAGACTTTACCCTAATGAGCAAGAGAATAGTTCCGTGCCCCTTCTCGAGGTGGAGAATGCACTTTAGTGGTGTGGGCGATTGTTTGTGGGGTGATTATTTGGGCTTTTGTTGAGGTCCATTTCTGTATCTTTAGTTTTCATTTTTATTATTTATCTCACTCAAATCACTGTCTTCCTGAAGAAATCCATCTGGCTTTTGTAGCTATTCAGGATATGATTTGGCCAGCATCAGGGGCAAACTAGAAGATTTTCTCTTTGCTGTGAGCTTTAATCATTGTGCTTAATTTGAGAGATTGAGGTTTAGACATTATGTCATGTTCTCAGCACACTGGGGCAAAAAGAATAGAAAAACAGGCCCGGGCCTGGCAGGGCGGCCGTGCTCCCCCTGGCGGCGGGAGCAGGGTGAGCCCCCGGCGGCCGGGCCGGGCCCTATCTCCCATCGCCCCGCTTATTGCAGCGGCGGGCCGCGATAAGGACTGTGCTGGGAGTGATATCGGCCTCATTTTACCCCCGCAGACGGCGGGAGCGATATGAAGCTGCTCGCCGCGGCCCGCTACCTCCCCGCCCTTTTTCATTTCCTCTGCCCGCAAATCACACCACTCTCTCCTGCCCGAGCCCACCAGGGCTGTGGCGAGCGAGATAGAAATAGCGAGGAAAAATGACCTATAAAAAAAAAAGCGAGAGAAAAAAAAATCCCTAGTGATACAGAATGAGAAAGACGTATGGAAAAAGAGCGAGTGAAAAAAAAAACCTAGCGGGAGAAAGTGAAGGAAGAAGAGCGAGGAAAAGATACCCACTGAGAACGAACGTGGGAAAAAAATACCTAGCGAGAAAGAGCGAGTGAAGAACTAGCAAGAAGCAGAGCGGGAAAAGACCTAGCGAGAAAAGAGTGAGGGGGGAAAAAACCTAGCGAGAAAGAGCGAGGGATAAAATACCTAGCGAGAAAAAGCAAGGGGAAAAAACCTAGCGAGAAAGCGCCGGCAAAAGCCCTAGCTAGAAAAGAGCAAGGAGGAAAAATACCTAGTGAGACAGAGCCGGCAAAATACCTAGCGAGAAAGAGCGAGGGGGAAAATCCTAGCGAGACAGCGCGGGCAAAAGCCCTAGCTAGAAAAGAGCAAGGGAGAAAAAAAAAATGCCTAGCGAGACAGAGCCGGCAAAAGACCTAGCGAGAAAAAAAGCAAGGGGGAAAAAATGTCTAGTGAGAAGGAGCAAGGGGAAAAAAAATACCTAGCGAGAAAGCACGGGCAAAAGACCTAGTGACAAAGAGCGAAGGGGGAAAAACCTAGCGAGACAGCGCGAGCAAAAAAACCTATAAGAAAAAAAAAAATACCTAGCAAGAAAGCGCGGGCAAAAGACCTGGACAGAAAGAGTGAGGGGAAAAAATACCTAGCGAAAGAGAGCGGGCAAAAGACCTAGCAAGAAAGAGCGAATGGGGGAAAAAATACCTAGCGAGAACGCAGTCAAAAGACCCAGCGAGAAAAGAGCAAGGGAAAAAATACCTAGCGAGAAAGCGCGGGCAAAAGACCTAGCGAGAAAGAGCGAGGGGAAAAATACCTAGCGAGAAAGAGCGAGGGAAAAAAATACCTAGCGAGAATGCGCGGGCAAAATACCTAGCAAGAAAAGAGCAAGGGAAAAAATACCTAGCGAGAAAGCGCGGGCAAAATACCTAGCGAGAAAGAGCAAGGGAAAAAATACCTAGCAAGAAAGCGCGGGCAAAATACCTAGCGAGAAAGAGCGAGGGAAAAAATACCTAGCAAGAAAGCGCGGGCAAAATACCTAGCGAGAAAGAGCAAGGGAAAAAATACCTAGCGAGAAAGCGCGGGCAAAATACCTAGCGAGAAAGAGCGAGGGAAAAAATACCTAGCGAGAAAGAATGAGGGGGGATAAAGATCTAGCAAGAAGGAGCCAGAGGGAAAATACTAGCGAGAAAGGGCGAGCCAGAAGACTAGGCGGGGAAAGGCGAGCAAAGCCAGGGTATTGATTCTTCTTTCTAGCAAACGGAGCGGGCAAAAACGAGCTAGGTTCCGGAAAGCGGTTGAGAAAGAACGGCGGGGAAAGAGCGATTTGGAAACGAAAAAGGAGTGAGCAAAAAAGAAGGAAGAGAAAGAACACTGGGGAAAGAGCGAGGGCGCCTCTATCTGCCACTCGGCTCCTCTCTCCGCACCGCACTCACTCAGCTTGGCCTGGAAAGTGCAGGCCCGCGGCTGCTTTTACATTGTCTGATGTAGGACAGAGTTTTGTGTGCCTTTCAACCACAACCGGACGCTGGGACCTCAAAACCCGCGCCCTGAACATCCGAACCCCTATTTTACAAAGCGCTCGGTGCCGGCGGCTCAGGCATGCCAGCTGCTGCCGCCGCCGCCGCCACCGCAGCTGCAGCCGCGGCCACCGCAGCTGCAGCCATCGCTGCAGCTGCGCCCGCGCGTGGCTGCCAACGGGAAGGAGCGGGGAATGGCCTAGTAACTGGTGGTAGGGGTCCCTCTGCTTGTGATTGTAGGCAGCTGATTCTGATCTTGGATCTCTATGGCCCCAGCGACGTTCCCTGAAGTTGTGTGCTGACAAAGTTTCTCAAGTGCGCTGGATCTCCTTCAAGCTAGTAAGGAGCCGGCCTTCCCGAGGCCCATTCCTGTAAACAGCACATGCTTTCTGCTTCCCATTTTTAACACTTTTTTTTTTTTCTGGGCTCTGTTTGCCACTTTCTCTATAAGCCCACCTTTTAACTTTTGCAGTTAGAAGCTGTACTGTGTTATCAATTTTCAGGGTACCCTTCTGTTGATAATTTTATGCTTCCATGATGTTAACTGTGCAAACATCATTTTTATTTGAAATTTTTAAAATAGAGCTCAGGGTTTTGGTGTGTGCGTGTGTAGTGGTGGTGGTGATGATGTTTAACACTCCACAGCTTTATATAACAATTAATAATATGCAAAACCTCTCACCAAAAAAAAGATGACTATGTTCTGTGAGTGGTAACCGCCCCCCAAGGAAGGTAGTCTTACTTGATTTTAAAAGTTCTTGACGGTATTAAAATTTTATAGGAATACCATATCCTCAAAGGTAACAGTTCACACATTTCACAAAATGTGTTTTTAAAACTGAATCCTTCTTGATGTATTTGTCACCCCCCCTTGTTTTTACATTCTCCTTGAAGAGTTTTATGTGCGTGTATATATTGTGGCCCATTTAAACATCTTCTCCCCTGTGTGCACCAGTGGGAACTGAAGTTGCTTCCTCGTGCTTGTAAATTGATGGGAAGGGTGGGGGAGAACGGGAAAAGGCCTGCGCCATGCAGATCACTGCTTGGAATGGGCAGGGCTGCACCCCTCACCTCAGGGCTTCTCACATGGCTCACAGGTGGCAGCAGTGCTGTGGAAGTTCTACTCCCACCGTGGGAGTGCCCTGGGGCTCAGTTTCATCCAGAACTCACGTCAAGGCTCCAGCACTGCCCTAAGTGGGTTGGAAGACAGGCTTTTGCTTGCATCTGTCAGGTTAGCACAACCACAGAGACTCTGCCTGTGGATTCCTTTCCCCTGGGAGAGACTGGGATCACTTTACTGAGCCCGCTTTCCCTGTGGGAGACTGGCCAGCTGTGAGGTATAGTGCCCTGCCAGTCACCCAGGACACTCGTTCACACCGTAGACACTGTTGGTACCTGCTGTTTGTTTCCTGGGTACCCTGGGGATGACGTCAGTGAAGAACCACACTGCATCCAGGGTTAGGGTGCAGAGTCCTTCTCATGCCCCAGGCGTAAAATTTATGTCACCCCGTCTCCTCAGCAACCCCCTCTAAGTAGCACCTTTGGCGTGGTGCTGTACGTGGTGGCAGAGACTGCGGTGAATTTGGAATGTCAGTCGTCTGACATCTGGGTCATGGAGGGACCGATGGCATGTTTGTTTACCTCCAAGGATAACTGTTTTAGGTGAAGCATTAACCCCAGAGAGATCAAGTGACCTACTCAGGACCCCACTAGAAGTGGAAAGTCATGGTTTCAGCTTTTGAGGATTTTGCACCCCAAAATGTTATTTATTTTAATCACATTGATGATTCATCATGCTGTCTGCAAAGGGGATGGAGGCGCCACCTCCAGGGCCTGATTGCCCAGCTGTATTCACAACCAGTTTTGATGGAGCTGCTGATCCGCCCCCCGCCCCCCCCCCCACCCCTCCGCCGGAAAAACAACTGCAGTGAGAGGACTCACCAGCTCCCCCTGTTGGCGTAGAGAGACATAGCTAGTATTTTTCCACAGCACAGCCATCTGAAGAAAAACATCAGCATTCACAGCATTATGTAGTCAAAGCAGAAATGAAATGCTTTTTCTTTTTCTTTTTTTTTTAATTATTTGTCTGGAATGCAGAAAAATGTGAGAAACAAGAAATGATACCAATCCACTTTGTTCAAGAAAAAGCAACAAGCTCTTTTTTTAAGGAAAAAAAAATCTTATTAATAAGAGATAGACAATCCAGCAAACACAAAGCAAGGGAAGGATGCTCAGGAGATAGCATGCCTCTGAGAAGTGTTCATTTTGATCTAACCACAGCTCTGGGAAGGAGGTAGTAGGCGACAAGGCAGCTCTGGGATGAACCCTGGTTGGCTTAGAGCCTCTCTGAGCTCAGTGCCTGGGCCAGCAAGTCTCTGCCCAGTGATGTGTACCCTTCCTGGCCTGATGCAGTCCAACTGCCTACAACAAGCTTGGCACCCAGAGCTGCTTGCAGGCTTCGTCGTTGCCACGAAGCTGACCTGACGCTAACCTACGGGCAATCCAAACACCTGGCTGAAGACCCATTCCCTTGTGGTCCTCCGACTCTCAGCCCCACAGCCACCCTGGATCAGAATTTCCTCACCATGAAACACGGCTAGTGACCAGGTTAAGTTTTGAGCCTACAGCTGCCTGGGCCCACAGCCCATGTTTCCTCTCCAGCTCTTGTGTTCCCTGTCAGCCATTCCTTGGAAGTGAGTTATAAAAATTAGCCACTGGTTATAACCAAATTCAGTTCTTGAAATAGAAGAGGTCGGGTGCCGCCAAACCCTGCAGACCCTGGCATGCAGGCTTTAGAATGTGCGAGTGTATGCATGCCTTGGAGTGTTGAGGGAATCAGTGCTGGGCTGTGACTCTCGTTTCTGCAGGCCGTGGTGACTGAAGACTCTGTCCCCGTGGACCAGTTTGTGGAGCACTTGCTTCCCAGCCTCCTGAGCCTGGCGGCGGATCCTGTGCCAAACGTGAGGGTGCTTCTGGCCCAGGCCCTGCGGCAGACACTGCTGGAGAAGGGTGTGAGGCCCTTGTCTGACTCTCGGTTAGCCCTAGCTGTGGCGGGCGGTATCTAGGTCCCCAAGGAGTTACAGCAGGCCAGATAGCAGCACACCGAAGCTACAAGATAGCTAGAGAGATGAACACAATCCCACGGTTCCACAAGTCCACGCAGCTTTCTAGATGGGGTGGGGTAGGGGATGGCGACACCATGTCAGTTCTGGTTACCTTATGAAATGGAACCAAAGTCTGTCTCAGTGCTATTGCAATATGACGCCACTGGGCTGTCTAAGCTTGAGTGATAGTGAATGCAAGCTGTGGGTCTGCCTGCTAACTTCTCCACCATAGACGGGGCCCGTTTGTCCACTTCTAGCCTTCTTGCTGACCCCACCAGCCAGTTGCCATGTACTGCAGAACAAGATGCATTTAAAGGGTTAGTTACTTCGACTTTTAAAGCAGGTGTCACTCCTGGCAGCCCACCATTAAAATCTCAGAACTACTTTTAGAATAAGGCATTTTGTCACTTGAAAGGACTTTGGCATGTGGATATTAATGGGAAATGTATCCAGTGATTGACATGTGCCTTCAAAGACAACAAAAGTAGAATATGTTTTACAGCACAGTTTGTGGCACTTGTGACTCCAACTTTTCTCTCCTTAGCATATTTTAGAAATGCCTGGAACCATCATCTTGAAGTTGTTGAAAAGACTCTTTTGGCTCTGCAGTCCGACCCGGACCAAGCTGTTTCATTTTTTGCTTCCTTAGAGCCAAAGATGCAGAATGCTACAGACGCCACTGCACTGGGAAGCTAGAACATGCCCCCTGTGGTGGGCGCACAGGGGCTTCCATGCACACATGCCTGGACTAAAGGGGATCCAATTGTATTGATACTCGTGGAGGAGGTTTACTTGAGGTGGGGGGCAGCTCTATGCTCCCCACCCCTCCAGGCCTGCTCCTTGGCAGGTTACAGAGGATCCAGGCACTGATGACTGCCAGGCTTCCACACCATCAGCTATGGCAGGCAGTTTGTTTTTTGGGAGAAATTGTTACTTAGCGTCTCCCCCAAGAGCCTGGTATAATTGTCGACGCCTGGTGCCCCAGCACCTGGGAGCCTGGGGCAGGGAGATCAAGAGCTCCAGGTCAATCAAGAGAATTCCAGGTCTGCCAAGCCTCTTCCTGCTCAGGAGCTGCTGCAGGTGCTATCGTGATGACCTTTGAACTGTGTCCTAGTAAAGAATGGTTACCTCTGCTGTGAGCTCCTCTCTGGTGTTGAAGTTTTGTTGCACACTCGCCTACACTCCTGATATTTCCTCCAGCTCTCACCCTTTCCCTCTTCAGAGACTGACCATGTGTCGGTCTTTGAGAACGTCCAGGCAGGTTGGCTTTAATTAGGACTCAGGTAGAGGTGGGGTGGGGGCTGATTGCTGAGATGCAAGGATAGTGACTTACACTTTAGATGAAAGAAAGAAAGAAAGAAAGAAAGAAAGAAAGAAAGAGAGAGAGAAAGAAAGGAAGAAAGAAAGGAAGGAAAAAAGGAAGAAGGAAGGAAGGAAGGAAGGAAGGAAGGAAGAAAAGAAAAGAAAAAAATAGAAAAGAAGTCACATTTGTGACCAGAGCTTTCTACAGGAACCATTGGTCTGAGAGTTAAGTTATGTACTCCCCTAACATTAAATTAAGTACAAAGAGGTTAGATTTCCTACTTTTGGATTTCAGATGAACAGAAAGGTGCTGTCTATTTTAAACAGATCTTCACTCGCTAGTTAGCATGCATGTATTCTGTGGACATTCACTTATGGTTCTGTACCTGTGTCTATCCCAGCTTTGTCTTTCTGATTTTAACATAACAAAGGTGGCAGAGCAGCCCATGGGGCCAGGAGCTTCTTCAAAACAAAACAAAACTGCGTTCGATTTCCTGGTATACAGGATACCCCTGCAGATCCCCAAATACCATTGGTCTTGTTATTTAAAAAGAAAGAAGGCTCAACACTGTACCAAAGAAAATGGGAAGTGTTTAAATAACTGAAATAGCAAGCACAGGCAACGTTTGGGCTGCTTTGGCATAGAATTTATTAGAGGCAAAAGGTTAAAAAAAAAAAAGGTCTGCTCTGTGATTACATTAATAGACGGACCGTTCTGCCGGGCAGGGTTTCTGCAACAAACACGCTTTTATTGCCTACAAAGTGGGCATTGTTGTATAAAATCTGTTGTTCTAGAAGTGAGGAAAAATATTCAGCTGGAATCTTGGATTCTCCACAGAGCATAATTTTCTGTAAAGAAAAAGGAACAAAAAGCTGGGCTGAGGTAGCACACGCCTTTAATCCCAGCACTACAGAAGCAAAGAACAGTGCATCTCCGAGTTTGAGCTCAGTCTGATCTACAGAGCCAGTTCCAGAACAGCCAGGGCTACACAGAAACCCTGCCTTGATAAACAAGTAACGAAGATTCGGCGTTCTGAAGTGGGATCTGGGCACTAGGGTCCAATTTGAACACTTGACATGACAGAGCCAGCCTCCTATGAAGACTGGCTCAGTGTTAGGTAGAGAACTTTCCCCTCATGAGTGGAGCCTTGGGATCAATACCCACTTCTGCAGAAAACAAAAAATAAGTAAATAAAAAATTGTGAAACTGGTAAAAGGTCCAACCTATGCTCTGTACAAATCACAGCTACCCATGGTTTAGAATGAGCCTCTCCTCCATATAAAAGGGTTAAACCCTCCTCCCTTAGTGTCCCTATGCACTGAACAAATCATAGCTACCTATGGTTTAGAACAAGCCTCTCCTCCGTATAAAAGGCTTAAACCCTCCTCCCTTAGTGTCCCTGGCTCACTGTATAGTTAAGGATGTCACCTTGAACGCCTTACCTCTGCCCCCAGCTGCGTGGATGGCCTGGGCCTCCTTGCCTCAGCCCAAATTTCTGTTAACTGCTATACCAAATGTATTTTTTCAGGCTTTATTTTATTCTTCGGAAACACAGAGTTTCCAAAGGGTACTCTGGCTCCCTGCCCCTTCCCTGCAGCTTCCTTCAACCTCTGAAGACGTTGCTTGGGGTCTGGCTTTTGAGGCCTCCATCACCAACCCCAGTCCCAGTGTGAGCTCTCCCTAAAAAGGCTATAGCCTAGCCTGTCCCCGCAAATGCGTTCCAGTCTTCTCTCTCCCACCACCCGCCTCCACCCCCCGGGATGCGGCAGTGTCGGGGCCCATGGGTTTGATGCCATTTCCACGCAGGCCTGCCAGGGCCACTTCCACAGGGCCCAAGGCTGCTTGGGTTGCTGTGTTCTGGAGCACATGGGGACAGGCGTGGCGCACATGGGGACAGGCCCGGCGGCCACCTTAGAAACGGGGTGGGGAGAGGGGGCAGCGTTTCCAGATGCTTCTCCCGGTCACGCTTCCTGCCATGAGCAGGCAGGTCGATCCCCCGCAGCGCCCGGAGGCTGGCGAGGGCTGCGGAGGGAGGTGAGGGGGGAGCTCCGGAAGCGCGGGCGCCCCTCTCCCGTCCCGGGGGCCCAGGCGGGGGCGGCGATGACGTGCGGGATGACGCGGGCCTCTGGCCATGCGGAGGTCGGCGGACGTGGCGGGGGCGGGCGCGCGGCCGCGGGGCCCGCGGGGGCCGCAGGGGGGCGCCCCTCGTCACGACCCCAAGGCGGGCGCGCGCCCCGCTCAGCCCTCCAGCCGGGCCCGCGCGCGGGCTAAGGGGCCGGCGGCGGACCCGCGCGCCTCCTTAGCATCGCCAGACGTGGTCCCTGACGTCTTCTCACTGCGGGTGAAACTGGAGGAGACTGGGGAGCTGTTCCGCGTGGCCAACTGCCGCAACGACATGACAGTGCGGGACCTCAAAGAGGAGCTGGACCTGATGATCGGCATCCCCTTCAACCTACAGCGGCTGCAGTTCCTGGACCAAGGTGGTCCCCTGCCCCACCCCTTCCCGCACCCACGAGCGCCTTCCTCGCAAGGGTCCTGCCCACTCCTGCCCCGGGTCCCCAAGACACACCTAACTACCAGAGGACCCAAGGTGACCCAGCCAAGTACAGCCACCTCCAACCCCATCCAGAAAGGCCCCCTGAAGCACTGGCCCCTCAAGGGCTCCCAACTCCAAACACACGGGTATCTCATTCGACCCCAAATATAAAACCTGGTTCATAAACATTCTGTCTGTTGGCTGCAGTCTGCCAACCTTGAGCAAGTCCAGGCTACTCAGAACCTCATGGTAGCCCCACATCCCCCTTCATAAGGCACCCAGCCCCTTAAGACAACCGTGCCCACCTAAGACTGCAATTTAAACAAAATTCGGCCTCGGTAGACCCACCAAATCACGGAAGGCCTTTTCCCTGTGAGAACCTGGGTCCAAAACCAACCCAAAGTGGTGAAGCCTAAGTTCTGTAGCTAGCCTGTGTAAGCATTCCAGAATCCTTGCTGGTCCTAGAACCCCAAACTCAGAGCACATCTGCCCAAGATTGAACCCCAGATCTCCAAACCAACAATAACTAGGTCAGACCCCTAAAAACTCCGTCCATCTACTGTGTCCATATAGAGCTCACAAACTCAAAAGAAGCCATTCAGTCCGAGGACCCTCAATGCCCAGAGAAAGTTGGCATGACTGAACTCCAGCTCTCTGGGTTAATTATTACAGCCTCAGAAACCCAAGATCCCCGCCCACAATGCCCATTCAAGGAAAGTAAACATTAAATCCTCCCCACTCCAGAGACCCCCAAATGCAGAGCAAACATGGCCGGAACTTCAGACTAACCATGGCCGGAACTTCAGGCTAACCATGGCTACGTTAGATACCCCCAGGCTTCCATCAACTGTGTCTACATAGAGATGCTAAGACTCAGAACAAACCTTCCCATTCTGGAACCCCCAAACCCAGAACAAAGCTGAATGTCCAAAACTCCTTCCCACACCAACCACTAACAGACAACCCCCCCCAAAAAATCATACCAACTGTATATTCATTCAAGGATGCTGAAATTCAAAATAAAACCTGCCCATCCTACAACCCCAAGCTCAGAACACACCTACCCAAGGTTGAACCCCCAAATCTGCCAGGCTAACCACTACTTTAGCCCATCCCAAAACTCTTATTATTAACTGTGTGCATACAGAGATGCTAAAACTCAAAACAAACCTTGCCTATCATGGGACTCCCAAACCCAGAACAAAGCTGAACCCCAAGTTTGAACCTATCTAAGATAGCCATCTCTCTTAGAACCCCACATTATTCATATAAACATGTCAAAATTAAACCAAATGCTTCCTTCCCACTCCAGTACCTTAAATCCTGAGTATACCTACCCAAGACTGAACCCCACATCTCCAAACTAGCTATTACTACTGTAGGACCCCAAAGCCCCCAACATCTCCTTTACAGGAAGACACTGAAACTCAAGATCAACCCTGCCCACCTTAGGATCCCCAAATCAAAACAATTCTGGCCAAATATGAACCCCCCAGACCCCAGGCTAACCATATGACCGTCAGGACCTGGAATCCATGGCTGTGTCCACACAAGGATACCGAAGGCTGAGGCAAACCCTGCCCACCTCAGGGTCCCAAAGTCTGTCCACTCATTGCTGTGTTTGAACCTCACATCTTCTAGCTGCCCCTGGCCACTCCAGCACCCTAAGTACCAGAGCAGACTCCGCCCACATCACGAGTATCAACACTGAGCCTATGTCTGTGTACCTGATTCTGAGACACCCCTCCCTGCAACTCCCACCATCCATCTATGCAGCCAGACCCCAGTCTATATAAAGATGCTAGATCCTCAAATGGAGCTTGCCCACATCTGGACCCCCAAATCCAAAGCCAAGTCAGTCCACTTCTGAAATGCAGCCCTCAGGCTCCCCATGTCCCTCAAGGACCCCTGTCCAAGCCAAGTGTCTCACAAGGGCTCCAAGGATTTAATGAATCCTGCCTACAGAAGGACCCCCAAAAATGAAGCCAAGCTTGCTTCTCCTTGATTTCCCACCCTCTACAAACACCATGTTTTTATGAGCATTTCAAAACTGATGCCAGCTGTACCCCTGTAGAGAAACCAAGGTTCAAAGCTACCCTCGTTCGTGAGGACCCCAGAACTCAATACAGGTCCTTTAGTAAACCTACCCACATCAGAACCCCAAATGTAGAGTCAGCTGTGTCACTAGTAAGACCCTAAATCTCAGGGGAGAGCTATTTGATTCCTAACTCAGTTGCTTACCAGCCAGAATTGCCTAAACCATCCATGCAAGGACCCAGATCGTGCCACAGATCCCTCCTAAACCAGGGCTCTTAACCAGACAGCAAGCCTTGCTGCCATTAGAGCCCCAAATCCAGAGGAAATCCTGCCCTTATCACCTTACCCATGACTAGACCCTCCCCCCAGTCCTGATACTAACTTAATCTGTATCTAAGCCCCAAGGTCCAAGCTGTGTCCTTCCCCACACTGGGGGCTCAAGGGGAGCCCAGCAGAATTAGAATCCAAAACCTGCAGCCCTCTTGAATCAGGACCCCCATGAACCCCGATCTAGACAAATTCCTTGGGGGGTACCCAGTCGAGGCCAGAGGCTCAGCAGCCTGTCTGTCCTTCCATCTATAGCCTTCCCTCAAGCTGAGGAATGGCTGCCCTTGCCCCCGTTCCCTATAATGTTTAGGATATGAGTACAGGATCAAAGCCCCTTGGGCTCCATCATCTCCCCACCCGATGGAAATCAACACAAAAACACTTCAAGAAGAAAATGAAGAAAAAAAAAAAACCTCTCCGGTCTGCCCGGGGAATGTGAGCAGCAGTGTCCCAGAGACACTGCAGAGTACTGCAGAGCCTGGGTTCAATGGAGACAGCTCTGGAAACAGCCTGTCCCCACGCTCAGCATTCGCACACTGCCCTTCCTGGGCTCAGTTTCCTAATCCGGAAAGCAGAGCCCCATTAGCTCCAGAGTTCTCTGTGCTTTTCCCTGGTGGACAGGAATGACTCTGCAAACCGCCAGCATGTAGGCAAGGCCAAAACACTTCTTGCTACTTTTAAAAATAGGTTAACTGTTTTCCACGGCACATGTATTTTCTTACAGTCCTTGAAAGATGCTTTCTGATATTCTCGAGGCTTTATGTAGCATGAAGCTGAGTCTTGAGCCTCAGTCTATAGCTAACAAGTAATGCATGAGGTGAGGCACAGTGGGGGGGGGCTGAGAAACTGTCCCCCAACAAGGGATTTGAAAATTGCGTGTCCTCCTAACTCTGGACGCCCTTAGTTCCTTTGTTCTCACTGATGAGCAATAAATCCAAGCTGAAGGAGGAGTGAGAGGCTGGGTGACTTCACACTGATGTCACAGTGCTAAGACTGTGCAATCACTTAGCAACTGCTGGAGGCCTGACCCCTGTGCAGTTCTGACTGCCGGGCACAGTAGAGATGATGCTGATCTGTCGCTAAGAGGAATGTGGGCCCCTGCCTATAAATAATTGGCTGACACATCTGCCCATCTCCAAGGTTGCAGAGGCAAGGAAGGGCAAGAGAGAGGATGGCGGGGAGGAGCCTGGGTGGCCATGCCTAAACCAGCCGAGCAAATTCATGGGCAAGTGGTGCCCCGCCAATCATTTATTTGTCTGTCGGTAATTAGTAGCATTTGCCCGAGCGTAGTGTAATGACTGCTTGTCTGCCAAGGGGGTAGGCTAAGTATGGCCTAGGAACCTCTGTGAGTGAAGAAGCCCCATCCCTTCTAGGTGTTTACAAAGTGGTGGTTACAAAGCCAAGTTGTCTTAGGCTGGCTCCCACAAATAGGACCCTAGTTTCAAGATTTGCTGGCCATTCTCCATCTTCACCCCCCTCAGAGTCTGGTCATCAAACGATGCCCATAAGGCTGGCAGGAGGCTGCTTTGTCACAACCCTGTGGAGGGAGAGCCGTGGAGGCTGGAGGCTCAGTCATCCTGGAGGTTCAAAGATGCACCCCTCAGTGCAGGCACAGAGACCCAACGGCATTGCCAAGAGACCAGAACATTGGTGGGTTCTTCTCACCTGGAAGGAGTGTTCGGGTAGCCTGGGCAGATCATTATTGCTTGTGAACAATCTTAAGTCTTTCATGATTCCTAAGATGGGGTGTGTGTGTGTGTGTGTGTGTGTGTGTGTGTGTGTGTGTGTGCGCGCGCGCGCGCGTGCGTGCGTGCGTGCGTGCATGCGTGCATGTGTGTGTGTGTGTGCGCACGTGCGTGCGTGCATGCGTGCGTGCGTGCGTGCATGCGTGCATGTGTGTGTGTGTAAAGAGAAGCTGAGTACTGCTACATGTCAAAAGACACTCCCTACCTAATGGCCCTTCAGCAATCTTTTCCAAAGCCTGGGCTAATTATTTTGTTTATTTATTTATTTTTACTTATTTATTCAGATAGGATCTCATATCTCAGGGTAGTCTTGGACTCCTGATCCTCCTGCCTCCAGCTCCCAAATTCTGGGATGACAGGTGTGTGCCACCAAGCCTGGCTGGTTTATGAATGTGGGGCTAGATCCACTGTTCTCATACTCATCTTATTCAACATACCAGGCTGGCTCAGTAAAGAGCTCTGGTCCAAATACAGTGAACCTCAATATATGATTCTGATGCTACAATAGGCTTGTATGGGGACAGTGCCTCCCCAACAGGAGCCATGCCTAGGTGACATCTTGGACTGTGAGAGCTAGTGGTAGCTGATGTGCCATGGCGGAGATCACAGAGGCTGTGGTGTGTGGGGTAGAGAGGGTTAGCTACCTAGTTGGGAATGCCAGTTAAACACCTCCGTGGAAAAACCCTGGCGTGGGCTGTCATTTGCAAGATCGTTCATGTCACTGTCATCTCTTTAGCCAGCTAATGGCAACATTCCCTGGAGTTCGGTGTTCAGTTGAAGGTACATAACTTGCTAAGTACACTGTCGGGCCTGTGATGTATAGCTCAGATTTAAGTAGTTCTATTTGTAGAGTTTGCCTCATAAAACGATTTCACTGACTCATGTATTTTTCCCCAACAGGACAAGCTGTAATTACAAAATTTTATAAATCATTGCCAATGTGTATTTTTTTTTCTTTTTGGGTCCAGCTTCGATCTGAGCTGAGCCAAATTAATTTTCTAAAGAGCATTAGCAGCAGCAAACGGCCCCTGTGCAGCCATCAAGTGAGAGATTTTCCCCCACTCTTTGCTCAAGATTTTGAAAGTATCTTTGTGTGATTCAAGGTCAGACAGTGTCTCAACTTTAAGTCCTAATTTTGTTAAAAGGAAGACTTTTCCCATAGGGATTTTGATGGATGACGCCGCCCTCAAGTTCTACGATGTCATCCCTGGAGCGATTATCTCACTATGTATCTGGCATTATGATGGTTGGACGGAACTGGTTTTGGCAGCCGTGGAAGGGGACCCCAGTAAGGTGGTTACACACTCCTTTCAATATTAGGGGTTGAGGGGCCCCAGGCACTAGCATGAGCATTTCAATAAAAGCCTGAGCACAGGGAAGAAAGCTGAGGCTCCTGAGCGCAGGGTTTGCGAGGGACCTGGGTGTGCCTATTCACAGTTGATAAACCTGCTTGCTACCCACAGTGGGGCGCAGGTGGCACTTTTCCATCCACGTCTTGGTCAAGTTGAAAATCAAATTTAGTCCCAAGAACGAGGCTGTAGCCCCGTGCCCACACACTTGTGCAGGAAGGAAGAGCACAGGGTTCAAGGGGAGGTTGGGTGGAGGGAGGGACAGGGTACATCTGGGACAGGGAACTAAAGCCTGAGGGACAGGAGCAAGATGTGTCTAACCCCAGCTGTAGTATGTCTCGGTTTCTGCTTCCTCGGTTGCCCCTCTTCCCTGGCAACTTAGTGCCTCGGCTTCTCTGCTTCTGCCTGAGGTGTAGCTGTGGTCCTCCAGTCCCCGTGCAATTGGCCCCACTGCCCCTCCTCATGCCGCCCACTCCCTGGCCCCGGACACCTGGAGTGCAGGCCTCGAAGTGGTATCCCGTGGCCCCCCTCTCATCCCTAGAGACGTGTGTCTCTCCAAGATGGTTCTATGACAGTCAATCTACCTGCCAGAAGAGTTGGGAAAGTTCCAGAAACTGACAGAGACAATGAGCACAAAGTTATGTTGGGAACGCAGCATCCATTTCGGTGCTAGAGAACCTCCCTGTTCTTGAACTCCTTCTGGGGTGCTATGTTGTGTTCTTTTTCCAAAGGGCCACAAACATCTTCCTCTGGACACTAGCAAAGTTATCTTCTTCCTTAAAAAACAGGGACAGGGAGGCCTTCCTGTGTCCCCCGCCTGCCTGGGGGGGGGGGTGGCTGCCCTTCCTGAGTGTGTGAGGATCGTTGAACAGAGCCCCCACTGTGCGCTGTGGTTTGGATCAAGGAAATGCTGGGGTGTGGGCCACGCTCTAGAGGCGACCCTGACCTATTTCTTTCACCTAGATGTCATGTCTTGGCATCAGCGAGGACACCTTCTACCGAACGGCGAACTCACAGCACTTTCAGGGAGAGCAATGGAGGCAGTGGACCGCCCAGAGGGCGTTTGTGGCCTTGTACATCTCTGCGCACAGAGGCCATGTGGATGCTGTGCAGTGTCTCCTAGAACTGGGTAATTCTGCAGCAAGGACGGCCTGGCCCGGTGGGGAGGACAGAAAGATCTGTCTGTCCAGTTTCTTCCACAGTGGCTCCATGAACTCCCACTGGGTTCCTGAGGCTTGCACATCTCAGGGCCGGATCTCTAGAGCATTCTGATGTGGTAGGACCAACATTATAGGACAGTGAGACGCGGGGGTGTCCAGGAGTTCCTAGCTTGCTCTTTCCAAGGAGCCCACGTTCTGTCTTCATCCTTGCCTCACCTGAAGTAGATTCTGCAATGGTCCCAAAGAACCTCACCCTGGGTACCACAAGGAGTGGCCATCACGCTGGCTGTCCTCAGAAAGATGTCCCCACTACCCCCGTCCCTTCCATCTCATCTCCACTTAAGGGTGACCATCTATTCATCTGTCTGTCTGTCCAATGCTGTCGTCATCACTGTGTCTGGACAGATGTCAGGGGATCTTTCATTCTCCCAGGTTGAGAAAGAAACCACTAAAAAACAGTACCACGCGTTCAGACAGCCCAGAGCCGTGGCTTCCTTGGGACAAGGCAACAACAGCAGGTGCCTCTGGCTTTTAAAGCTGCTGCCTCCATGTAGGACCCCCATTTTCATCTTCAGTCCTGCTTAGTCCTGGCAATGCTTGTACCAGGCAGGGTGGGAGACACCTCAACTTTCCAGGGAAGAATGCTGGCCTGTCACATGTCTAACCCAGAGCTCGGGGATGGCTGGGTGATAACACCATGTTCTCTGCCATCCCACACTGCTTTTCTTCACTTCTCTTATACAATGAAAGATGGGCTTTCACAGCCCAGCAGTCCTTTAAGCTCATAAAAAGTCATCTTCGCTCTGATGGAGCTGTGATGTATTTGAAGGCACCCGTTAAAAAAATGACGGCCGGCTTTGCAAAGTTTTCCATCCTCTGCAGCCACCGCATGGGGAGGTGCAGGGTCTTGCCTGCATTCTGGAAACCTACTTAAGCTTCAGCCTCTCCGGCAGCCATGGCTCAATCGGACTGCCGTGGCAGCCACAGTGCCAGCTGGGCCAGCTGGGTTGGATTGAATTGCCTTGTTTTCTGTATCATGATTTGTGTTACCCAGAATTTGATTCAACTCCTCAAGTGCATGCTGGACCATCGTCATTAGCCGGTCTGTCTGCAGGAAGCAGTGAGAATCCCAGATCTGTCCATGCTTAGGCTGCTAACACCTAAAAACAGCAGTGCTCAAACCATGTGTTTTTCCTCCTGGAGCTTAGGCGGGAAAGCCAGTCATTGATTAAAAATGATTAATCCCATAGCAGTCACCTATGGGTTGCATTAAACAGTGTGCCTACTGAACTTTTATAGGGTGTGGTAAGGGTTGTTGTAGAGAGGAAGAGTTAAGGAAGGTACTGAAACCCTAAGAAGCAACCCCCCCAACACACACACACACACACACACACACACACACACACACACACACACCAAAAAACCCAAAACCCCAACAACACACAAAAAAGTGTAATCTATAACAGGAATGGTGTGTGCAAAGGACCTGGGGCAGAGCTCAGAGTGTTGTATTTAAGGGTAAAGACAGGAAGTACATGGAGCTGGAGCTTTGTAAACAAAGAAGTTCAGTAGGAAGCAAGAGGGCAGGGTGGGGACAGCGTTGGGACAGCTAAACAGTGCAGTGAGTCGGGCAAAGACATCAAAGAGTGCTCCATAGGCAGCAAGATGCGGTGACAGGAGACTGGAACGGGTGCCCATAGCACCCGGCTGGCGGGAGGGTGATGAACTAAGGGAAGTGGCCGTGATCCTGGGAGCAGCGTTGATCCCTGTCATAGTCCCGGCCCCCATGATGTTCTTCAGGGTCAGACCGTGGGGCTCCTGCCTGGGAGAGCAGCCACGCCAACAGGTCTTTTTATCTCACAGGAGCAAACTGCGTGGGCAAATCACCCCTGGGCAGAACGCCCCTGCATGTGGTTGCAGCCATGGGCAGGATAGAGTGCATCAGGCCTTTGCTAGAACACGGAGCCTCCATCCACGACAGAGACTCAAAGGGGGAAACACCCGTCACCATTGCGCGGCGCCTGAAGCGCGAGAACTTCGAGCGCAAGATGTTCCTCCTCTACTGGATGATCAAATCTGGGACCAATGACCCTGACAACATGGTAGGAAGGGAGGCTCCGGAGAAATCCAGCTCCGAGACTGCGTCCAAGAAGAGCTCAGTGCTACTCTTCTGAGCACATGTGCCCATCACCCTGCTCTGGGGCAACCTCACAGCTCCCACAGTGGCCCCCGTGGCACTCATTAGGCAACAAAAGAAGGGACAGCTCTGAATCAGTCACCAAATTGGCTGTCCTCTAACCAATGTCTCTGGGAGGGTGTAATGGAGCGGGTGAGCTCGCCGCTCTTGTAATCCGTTCTGTCCCCACCAAGCCGACAATACCTTTAATTTTAAGCTCTTTGTACGTGGCACCCAATCATACCGGTTGGGGTGATGGTAGCCAATTATCTCTCCCTTTTGAGGCCATCTAATGCACCAGCATAATAGGAGTAATAGCAGGAATGATAATAGCACCCCTGTTATCGAGCAGAACAAGCACTGGCCGACGTCAGGAGGTCGTGTGCAGCATAGGTTGTGAATTTGTTTGTCAAACCTAGGCGGCTAACCATTTCTGTGGCCAGGAATGACATGGTTTTGGCTGAACCAGCTCCGAGGGGTCTGCTGCTTCAGCATGGGGCAAAAGGGAGGCTGGGAGTGGGGTCTGTGAACCTCCAAACATGGCCTACCCAGGGGCTGTTCTATTATCCTTGTGGCAAGGACAGGAGTGGAGGAAACAACACAGGAGACAAAAAGGACAGAGCTAGGCTGGTGACTTCTTCCCGTGGTCCCAACCCAGTGGTCCCCACAGGCCTCCATGCTCCTTCCCACTTTCCCAAGCACCTCCTTTCCCTGGGAGCTAACTAGCTCAGAGTGCCTGTCACTGGATCCAGGCAACGCACCCACCGCCTTAAGACTATACCATGAGTGAACCAACAGACTACCAGCAAAGAAGCCAAAAGTGGGGCCAAACGCCCGAGAGAGGGCATAGGAACCCAGCTCCAACAGAAAGGCAAGGCAGAAGTTGCTGGATCGTTCTAGAGTGCTCCAGAGCTAAAACCCGGATTTTCGTGTTAGTTTAACTTGTGGTTTTTAAAATATTGCCTTGAAATCCTGAAGAAGTAGGAAGGTGTGAAAGCATGCTTACTGCTCAACTGTTGTTTCACTGGGAAAGTGCTAGAAAGAACCTGAATCCCATGAAGATGATCCCCAGTCCTGAATCCCATGAAGATGATCCCCAGCCCCACAGCTGCAATCTGGGGGACAGCCACAGGCCTTGTAGGGACACACGATGCCCTGGTGGGCCACAGGTTTCTCTGAATCCCTGAGTCACAGCACAACGTTCAGGAACCCGTGTGTCTGTCAAAGGTCTCTTGGCCACTCAAGTTGCTTTGGGTGGAAGCAGATGACAGTGACGAGGCTCTCTGGCTGCCCTTCTTTGCAATGTCCCAACAACAAGGCCTTACTTTAAAATAAACGGCCTGCGTTTCCTGGTGTCACCGCAAGGAAGCACTTAGTTGACAATGGCCTGCCCAGCCAACGTGGCTGCGCCTGGCCTCAGCCATCTGTTTGACAAATAAGAGTCGGAAAAGCGCATCCCAGCATCAAGAATGTCAAGCTGAGATCTTATTTTTGGCAGGCATGCTCCAAAGTCAATAGGCAGATATTAAACAGCCCCCACCCGTTGGGTTGGTCACTTAGCTAATGAAGTGCATGGAGGGGGTGACTTATGGGTACCCCTTTTAACTTAACAAGTGGAGTCCCTCCAAGTGTCGTGTTTGCCAGGAGCTTGCTAAGCAGTCTTTGTTGTTGGAAGAGCCGATGGCCTGGCATGCGGATCCACACTTGTGGGGACAAGTGCTCCATCTACCCCAATTCAATTAGACACTTGGCTAGACATCCGTTGGCATCAAACTCTCTGTGGCGGCATTTTCTTCAGTCTGGGGTAGTGTCGCTTGGCCACCGTTCTGGGTTCCGAGGACACTTCATTAGACAAAATCTCCGTGCCTTGCATTGGGTCTTAGGGTACAACTTATGTGTGGAGGGCTTGCCTTACATGCACAAGACCCTGGGTTCAGTTCTCAGCACTGTGAAGACACACACACACACACACACACACACACACACACACCTGCAAGTCACATGGAAACAACACATCGTAGGCCTATTGGGTGGGGCATGTCAACAGCTATGCCACCTGATCTGTGGTTGCTCAACAGAATGGTACATTTGGAGTGTTTTGTTCATGATTAGGAGGTAACAAAGGGAAATCAAGGGAAGTTTTATCTTCAGTGTTCCTACAGGAGCTGGAAAAAAAAAAAAAAAAAAACAAACCTTGCTGGCTCATACCCTGGGGCAGGTCTAGAATGCTGAGTGAACCATGGTCTGCTATATCCTGGGGACACTTTCTGTATGGAGAGGGACATTGGTTCCCCTACACCCTGGGGCAGGTCTAGAATGCTGAGTGAACCATGGTCTGCTACATCCTGGGGACACTTTCTGTATGGAGAGGGACATTGGTTCCCCTACATCTGTGACCTCAGTCATCAGGGACCTCACTTGTGTGGAGTTGGGGACACAGAGCAGGGTATAGTGGGGCCTTCTGGGCACAAGGTTCTGAGTGGCTCTTCACTGCTCTGAGCCTCTGTAGAGGACAGAGGAGAACCATTCCTGTTTCTGGTCCCCAAGGCTGCTAGAACCATTGAGGAACACTCAATAAGTCGTTTGAGACCTTTGCCTGGGGGCCTGGCTGAAGCACTAGAAGCCGTGGTGGACCACTGAGGGGGAGAGAGACGGGAGGATGTTCACTTTGCTGTCTTTCTGGGCTCTCTTTGGTCCTGGCCACCGAACTCTTATGACCAACTAGCCGTGGACCTTAGTGCCCTGGGGAAGTGCTCTAGTGTGTCCTTGATGACGTGCGTGCAAGGCAACATCCAAACAACCTCCTGCTCCTCTTCCCCTTGCAGCCTAGGAAATAGCTCTGGAAAGTCAGTCCCACAGGGTGACTCAGCAGAAAATGAAGGTCGCATTGGGCACCATGTTTCCATCTGCCCTGGCCACGAGGGTTCTCAAAGCCAGTGACCAGTGTATGCTCTCTCTCTCCCTCCTCTCTGAGTGAGTCTCCAGACCCGCCTTCCTGTCAGCCCTGCAGAGGTCACTGAAGCTGGCCTCTGTCATGGAAACCATTGCAGTGGAAAGTTTAAAGGCAGCGATACAAGCTATAGGTTAAGCAGAGAAGCCTGTGCGGCTTACTCAGGGCTGAGATGGTGGGTCTAGTCTCCTCCGGTGTCCCCATCCCAAGTGTCATCAGCAGAGAGTAGAGCTGTTCCTAAGGGCTTGAGTCCCTTGACCTCCCAGTAACCTGCATCATACATCTGGATGCTTCCTCTGTGCTTACTAGCCCAGGCCTGTCTGGCCTCTACTTGAGACCCAAGTAGAGCAGGCTTCCACAGGCAATGGTGTTCTGTCAACTGTGACACTGCCTTGTCTTCTGCATGCCATGGGCTAAAACTGTGGTGCCCCCCCTACCACCACCATGTGTGTACACGTGTAGATGTGAGCATTTGGGGTTGTACAGCCTCTGTGTGTGGTTTCTTAGGTGCCATAAACCTTTTAATTTATTTTTATTTATTTTACATTTTTTTTTTTTGAGATAAGGTCTCTAGCTGGCCTAGAACTCACCAAATAGAGCCAGGCTGGCTGCCATTCCTAAGAATCTGCCTGGCTCTGCCTCCTTACCCATGGATTGCAAGTGCTTGGTCTACCATCATGATGGATTTTTTTTTTAAATACAATTTTTATGTGTATAGTGTTTTGCCTTCATGTAATGTCTGTGTGCCACATGTGTGCCTGGTGCCCGCAGAGGCCAGATAAGTGTGTTGGATCCCCTGAACTGGAGTTACAGATGGTTGTGAGCCACCATGTGGGTGTTGGTAACTGAACTTGGGTCCTCTGCTAGAACAGCCAGTGCACTTATCCACCGAACTGTGTCTGCAGGCCCGATGCTGGGGTCTTCATGTGTTTTCTGGGGCTGGAGCCGTTTCCCCAGCCCTCCTGGTCGGCTATGTGTGGGCAGGACCAATGGCCACCTCCCTCCACCAGGCATTACATTCACCGGTCACATTGGTGGAAGAAACAGCCCAGGAGTCGCCTGCCATATCGACCCCTTAATTGGGTTGGTTTTGTGGCCTGGGGAATGTGGTTTACAGACTCCTCTGCCCCCAGATGTGTGGTGTTAGGCCTACCAGAGGCAGTTCTTGGGGCTCAGCTGCCTCGTGTGGACCGTTTGGGGTAATAAAAGCTGCCCCTGTCGCCACCAAAGAGATGGAATGCCTGGCAAGGAGCAGACACTTGAAAAACGGCAGGCATTATTTGTATTATTATACCACCAACACTTAATTTGCTTAAAATGTTTGCTCGCTGAGAATCGATCCCCTCCTGGATTCCAGAGGGACTCATAAATTCTCAGCAAACCTTATACAATAAGAGTCTCCATCCAGAACTAATAATTCCCAAAGTGGGAGATTAATAATTTCCTGTAAACTTGCTGGTCTGGACATTAGGAACAAGGATTTCTCAGCAACACTTAGAGCGCCCCCAGGCCAGAGCCACTGCAGGGGAACAGCAGGCTCTCGGGCAGAGGAAAATTCCAGTCTCCAGGCCCTGCCTCCGCAGTGCGCATTGAATACAGAGGCAGCCAGCAGAGGGCACAGAAACCCATTAACATTTAGCAAAACACCGGGGTTTGTGTTCTTCCGAAATGTCAGGGATGCTGCTATCTGCGTCACTTGAAAATTCAAGAGTGGGGCTCATCTTGGGGGGCTCGAGGGTGGCGTTTCTGCCTGAGCTATGGAAATGTCTGCAAAATAAGCCTGGTAAACATGTGTATAGTCCTCGTGACATCCTGAAAGGGCTCTGTCCCCCTCCATCACTCCAGGAGCCTACATCTGGCCGTGGAACAAGAAGGCCCAGTGCCCCAGCTACCCCAGGAAAGCATGACACTGTATCTCCACAGTGTCATCCTTGACTTGTTTGGTTGCTATACATTCTTAATTTAAAATGGGAAAAATAAATACCAATAACATCTGGGGCATTGTGTGTGTGTGTGTGTGTGTGTGTGTGTGTGTGTGTGTGTGTTTAAAGGGACCTTTAAAGACTTCCACATCCTCATAAGGGTAAAATTGGTCATTTCCTGTCCAAATGCCCAATCTGGTCCCAGCCACCCCACTTTTGTAGAAGTACCAGGGTACAAGACATGTTTATATATGTTGAAACAGCTGGCTAGGACAACAAGGCCTTGGGAATATTTCCAGTGCCACAGGGGGGATGTTGTGGACATATTTTGCAGCTTTTGAAGGTACATGGGTTGGAGGGATGCAATTAAGAGGGCTTGCTGCCCTTACAGGGAGCCAAAATTCATTTCCTAGCTCAAAACCACCTGTAACTTAAGCTCTGCAGGATCTGCTGCCCTCTTCTGGACGCTCGGGTCACTGCACATATATTTTATATATATTGCATAGACTTGTACAGACAGTGCATACATACACCCCACACACCCCTCACACCCTTTACACATCCCATACACCCTATAACACTTCACACACACACCACACACACACAATCCCACATCCCCAAACACCCACACACACCCCCACATCCCCATCACTTTACACATCCCACAATCCAATACATACAATACCCTACACACACTCCACACACACCTATACCCCCCACACACTCTACCCCCTTTTTATTAAAAAAATGAGGAACTAGAGATATAGTTTGGTGGGTTGAACTGTTGCATGATTCCAGCACTCTAAAAATGGGTGTGGATGTTCAAACATGTGATTTCAACATTTAGGAAGTGGAGACAGGAAGATTTGGAGTTCAAAGACACCCTCAGTTATGTGGTGAGCTCCAGGCCGTCCTGGGCTACATGAGATTCTAGTTTTTTGTTTGTTTTGTTTTTAAGACAGTCTTGTGTGTTGTAAGTACAGACCAAGGGGTAGTCACTAGATTGCCCAGGATATGGCCTGGATGTTGGAAATATGCGCATGACCCCCCGAGTTACAGCTGTAAATAAACCCCGTGCTCATGCCTGTCCATGCTGATTTTAGCACAAAGCACGGTGCCCAAGAGGCTGAGGCTGGCAGAGTCCGGATCATCGAGGGTCAGACTGGATTCCCAGAAACCGAGGGATAAGACAGACGTTGTAGCTGGTGGGATTCCAGTGCTGGGGCAGTGGCGGCTGACCCCCAGGGTCTGTTGTCAGTCAGTCCTGACTACTGGTGTGAGTCCCGGGTCAGTGAGCCAGCCTGTTTCAGAAAGCTGTGTGGATGGCTCCTGAGGAGAAACACTACTGTGGAACTGACCCTCCATAGGTGCATGCATGACACAAGCACACAGATGCACACACATAGATGCACACGCAATGCATCAGGTACATTCACATGAACACACAAACAGGCATACACACACGCACACATACACACACCACACATGTTTGTGTGTGTGCAGGCATGAGCATACATGCACTCGTGTACAGGACAGCCCCTCTCCCCCGCCGCCAGAGCTCTCTCTGAAGCTGGAGAATTTTGACAGTGTTCCCTGAGCCCTTCCAAGGCATTGTGAGTGTCTTCCAAGCACTGAGGTAGGGGCATAGGCTCTAAAAGCATTAAGGGGGTACAGGTCAACCAGGGTACCCTGAACATGTCTTTGGGGCTGAGCACTGTCGTGCAATGCAGGCAGAGGGATGGATAGACTCCCCAGACTCACTTTGGGTCCCTAAGACAGTCACAGTGGCAGGAACAACCCCTCAAAGGTCCCACAACTCTTTAAAGCTCTGATTCCTGAATTCTGAAAGGAAACTCTCCCAGAGCTGCTTGGAGCTATAGTCTGCCAGGTGGCGCAGCTGGGAACTGCAGCTCCGGGCTGGTGATGGAGCTACCGCCAGGTGTCGCCTGGAGACCACAAATGGACTCCCGCCACTAAAAACATGTAACTTTGTATTTTCTAATTACCTTTTTGGAGACAGTGTTTCATGTGGTCCAAGCTACCTGACTTCTACTGGATGTCTTCCAGGGGCTTAGGAATCATGGTCTCTGGGTCAAGAGTAAGAAATAGCTAGCTTTAAAGGTCTCTCTATTAAATAGCTCAGGCTGTCCTGGAACTCAATATGTAGACCAGACTGGCCTCGAACTCACAGAATCCACTTGCCTCTGCTTCCCGAGCGCTGGGATTAAAGAAGTGCACCACCGTGCCAGACTCATAAATCCAAATATTGACCTCTAGACAGAGGGATGTATAAGGCTTTTACCTATAACGGACATTGTTGCGCAACAAGAAAGATGTCGAAGGCGAAGCATTGCTCTCAGCAGAGTGTAAACCACGTGTGTAGGAAGGGGCTGGGATTTAAGACATGCGCTTGACAGAACCACAGCTTTTGCCATTGTGTAAAGATCTGGGGATAGCATCCAGCTGGAATTCTGAAATGGGCTCAGAGTGTGTGTCCCAGCCTGCAGATGGAAATGCAGCCTACCTGGGGACAAAGGGGGTCAGGTCAGCCACAAGACATGTGGGCACGTACCCTGAAGTCTGGGTGAGGAGACAACTAACACACTTTTCTATCCAGCAGATGACAGGTGTGCACCCTTCCCACTGCTGGCATGCCAGGGCCTGTCTGGGGCTCTGCCGCCTTCCTTAGTTGGCAGCCATCTCTTCCATGGACGGAGCTAACTACGTGGCTTCTTTGGATTATCTCTGGCCCTCTCGGACCCCTGCTCCACCTCCCACACAGCCCTCTCTGCATCGCTCTTTGCGTGTTCCTACATTTGAGTGTTAGTATGTACAGGTGCATGTGGAGGCCCAGGTTGGACATTAGTTATCTTTTTCTTACCCTTGTACCGGTGGGATGGCTCAGCAGGTAAAGGAGCTTGCTGCCAAGGCTGATGGCCTGAGTTTGGTCCCTGGGACCCATTTGGTACATGGAGAGAATCGGCTTCCTCAAGTCCTCTGGTCATCTCCACACATATGCTCTCTGTCTGTCTGTCTCTCTCTGTGTGTGTGTGTGTGTGTGTGTCTGTGTGTGTCTCTCTGTCTCTCTGTCTCTCTCTCTCTCTCTCTCTCTCTCTCTCTCTCTCTCTCTCTCTCTCTCTCTCTCTCTCTCTCTCTCACACACACACACACACAACACAGCACAAAACTTAACCAGGACACTCTCTCACTGACCCTAAGCTTACTGGCTCAGCTCCACTGCCCCCCCACCCAGAGCTGGGTTTCCGGCCACGAGCTATCACACGCAGCTTACATGGGTACTAAGGATCCAAACTCAGAGCCTCATGTTCACACAGCAGAGACAGGAAGCCTCCACTATACAACCCCATCCCAGCAGGCTCAGGGGGAGAGGATGTGAGCTGAAGGAGACAAGCCAAGGCAAGGCTTCAAAGCATGGTGTGGAGGAGGGGTCGGGGCATAGGGCGGAGGGCAGCAAGTGATGGTGGGAAAGATTGGGAAGTCTGGCTCTGCTGCAATGAGCCGTGGGAGACCCTGAGAAAGAGCCTGGGTGTTCCACACTGTGAGGGCCTGTAAGTCCTCTCTGTGGTACATACCAAAGAGAAACTTAAGCTTTAATCCCACACAAAAAGCATGTACAGGCATGTACACGGTTGTTTACATAACCAGAGTGATATAGCTACCCAATTTGAGGTGCTCAGGCAGAGGAATATCACACATCCAGGGGGGGAAAAATGTGAATGGATCAAATCCAGTTGACAGCTACAGATAAACCCACAACAGAGGAGACCGGATGGCAAGTGAGTTCGGGCAGCCTGCGGACTGGGTGCAGATGTTAGGGCTGTTGATGGCAGTCATTGCTTTAGGCTGCAGATTTTAATGAGCAACCGTTTGTCGCACGACAAGGGAGACAGAGTTCTGTGTCATTTACGTGTATGCCTGCGTGCTCATGTATGGGGGGGTGTGCTCATGTATGGGGGGGGTGTGGGCCAGTGGTTGATGTTGTCTAATATCCACGTTGGCTTGCCTCACATGGACACAAGGAAGGAGGATGAAGGCAGCAGAGGAAGCCTTGTCCAGGGCCAGGACAGCTGGGTTCCTTCCCGTCTTAGGTGCTCTGCCCCTGGGAGGTAGGGTCTCAGCACCTCATTCTTGCATGGCCCGCGGACATGCGTGCCATCCTTGGGGTCCAAGACTACTGGAGCACCTGAGTTACCCCTGGGAGCCTGAGTTAGCTCCTGAACACACTCGCGGGCACTTCTGCTGCCCTCCAGGCCACGGCCGCCCATTTGCTGGACTCAGTAAGTACTGAAGTTAAGTGCCAAGGCTTGCAGCCTACTCTTCCAGACACTCCAACTCCACAAGGGGAGGAAATGAGGAATTTAATATCTTCCCACCCCACCCCCGCCATCAGAGTGGGGGTGATTTATTTTGAGAAAGGCTCTGGGCGGTGGTGGGGGCTCCATCCCTCTTCCAGGAAGTGTAGAATGAGAACTGGGGATGGCTGTTGAACAGCTGCCAGAGTCATCCTCAGAGGGAAGTCCTTGACCTTCTGGGGTCCCTTCAGACCCTGAGACCATCCCTTTGAGGAGAAAAACATCTTTCCTGGCACCATTTGCTGTATACATTATGGATCTATGTATATATTTAGTAAAGAACTGCATATTCCCAGGGAACAAGATTCCCAGCATCCTGTTTTCACAGGTCCAGAACACAGATAAGGATCAAATTTAGCCAGCGTCCCTGATGCCAGGAGACACGCTAGCAGAGCCAGCGCCAGCATGCTTTCCCCTTCCCAGAGCTGGTGGCCGGATGGACAGGACGTGCGAGCTTTGGGGATCATGGGCTTGCCTTCCTCCTGGGCTCTCAGAGGTCAAGGCTAGCCCCTGGCAGGTGGGAGTGGGGTTAGGGGCTCTGGGCTTGCCTAGAGAGCGGCTCTGTGGCCTATTTTGCAGAGAGGTGAATCCATGACTTTTGGGGGACCTTACAGGGCAACATTGTGTCCTCAAGTCACCTAGGTGCCTCAGCTGCGTAAATCAGACGCCCCGATGTGTCTCAACCAGAGCTAAGGGCACTGAGGCCCGGTAATCAGTCAATCCAGCAGATAAACTAGTTAGGAATTAAAGTGAGCCCAGGGCATGCAGGCTCTAGAAAACATTCAAGTGCTAAGCATTGGTTGGGATGAAAGTTTAGTCTTTAGAATGTGTTGGGGGAGGGTCATGTCTGGCAGGGCCCTGTTCTCAGGCTAGCGGCTAGGGAGTGCCTGGTTTCGGAAGCCTGTAGCTAGTTGCCCTGGGAAAAATGATCCACTCTGGCCCTGGGTCACATGGCTCAGTGACCAGGAGAGTCCAGCTCCTGTACCCCAGACTACTCAACTTCCTACCCGCCCCATCTCACTGCCCCTTCCTGAGCCTTCCCTGCCTCCTATGCCCGAGAGGCTTCTGAGGACTGGGATAAGTCTCCCCCACTTCTGCCTCACAGGTCTCAGACAAGCCTTGGGGGACCTGGTGTTAGCATCTTTCAGCAACAGAATGATAGTCCTGTAAACATGTGAGACCATGTTTCTCTTCTGCCTTGAACCTTCCATGACTCCCGGCTGCCCTCTGGATAAAGTTAGACACAGCACTGAAGTTTTACATCTCTTTGTATGCCAGTGACCTCTGTGGATCTCACTCGGGGCCCCTGGATCTCCTGAGGGTCTCGGGAACGTGTGCTCTCTCCAGCTCTTCCTGTGTTAGACCCTCCACGGGCAGCTCTGAATGCCTTGGGTTCTCTCTCCTCTCTTTGTCTAGCCGATTGGTCCCGAGTTCAACATCTCTGTTGCCTCTTCTGCTTGGTTCCTATCACACTCAGCTCAGCTCCAGGCAAAGCAGATATCTTGTCATCTTTAAGACAAAGAAACCTGCAGATAGTTTTGTTGTTGTTGTTGTTTTGTTTTTGTTTTTTTAGGAGCTGTGAGCCACCTATCCTTTCTAGAGTCACCTTAGTACGTTCTTCTGTCACTTTCATCCAGCTCCTAATGGGCCTAGTCATTCTTTGTAGATGCACACATCTGCGCATGCACAGAGCTGTTCTGCGCTCCCTGCTCTATGGTGGACTTCACTCTGTCTTATTAAGGTTCCCGAGAGAGGTCTGAGCTAGGGACAGAACTCAAGAAAACGAGGACATGGCTGGTGTCAACCCCTTCTGTACTCCAAGTTCAGATATTTTACCCTCGACTTTGCAGGCTCCCCTGAGGGTGGTATCCATTTTCCAGCCTCTGGACTTAGGAGAGAGCATGCACCATGCTGTGGCTTGAGCCCAGATCGGAACAGATTGGGCACCTGTCCCAAGCCTGGGCTCCAGAGGCCTCGTGTCCTCTCTGGCTGCTCCAGGTGGTGTTGTCATTGCCGTGAAAAGGAAGGACACGCCACTACCCTCGCGGGAAGGGAACGAGATACAGGAGCAGGTCCCCTCAGACCCAGGGCAGCTAGCACAATCCTCAGTGACCTCCAGATGTGTGGGGATCCCATCAGCTGGGAAGGCAAGCGAGTCTGCAGATGGGGAGGGTAAGTTGGGACTGATTAGACAAGAAGAGGCAAGAGGATGTTGGTAGCAGGGACTGTGTTAGGTGGCAGCAGCTGGCAGCTGCAGTCATGGCGGGGGTTGGAGAGGAGAGGAAGGCAGCCTGGCCTATGCCCCAGTGTGCTTACTGTTAAGGACTATGGGCAGAGAACACTAAGAGCAGCTGGGAGTGAGGCATTTTGGGTTCAGCTTAGGAAGCATCCTGGAGGAAACAGCCATTCAGGGTTGACCAGAACCCTTGCCAGGGGTGGAATGATGGTGGTGGTTCAGGCAGATGTCTGGTATGTGACCAGTGTAGGCTCAGGTCTCCCTCCATGTGTGTGGCCCGAGGGGTGGGTCCTCACAGCTGCTCTGGGGCACAGGTGCCTTGCTCCCAGATTTTCACACCGGTCAGCCGCCTCATGGTAGTTGGCGTGGATCACACGAAAGAGCATGGCTGGGACCCTGGGCACTCCCACTTCTCTCCAGGGCAGGTGTGATGTGGGGCAGTGGTCAGGCTCAGACAGGGCATTCTTCTCCCCTTCCGGCTTCCCACCCTGAGGACATCCAGGGTAGATCCCAAAATCTCTAGCAGCACAGACTAGTTTTTGGTCAGTTATCAATCAGGATACTCCATCCCCAACCCATATAGGGTGGGCCGTTAGCCAATGGCCAATCAGAGTATTCCCATCCTGCTGGGGCACAAGCAAATGTCTAACTAACACAGACTAACACAGTTTGCTGTGTCTACACCAGAGCATCCAGGAGGCAATGGCCTGGGCTTCCGTGGTCCTTCATCTCTGCTATGCTCGACTGTGGTGTTGAGGCTTGGCGGGGGAGGACAGGAATGCCAGGGTCTGTCAGCAGGCTAGTAGTGTCTAGAATTCTTCTGGATGGAGGCAGATCTTTGCTGGGGCCTTTGCCACAGGCCCTGCACAGGGCATAGTTGTTGGGGGTGAGTCCCCACTGCCATGGCAAACGTGGCAAAGCCTCTCTAGGTCCTCCCACCTCTCCTGGTCATTGCGATGAGTAGTATTGCCAATAACACCTGTGCCACCTGCTCTTCACCAGCCGGTGGGCACAAGTGGGGTCACAGTCACAGCCCACATGCCATTGAGTCCTGCCCTGCTTACTGGTCCTCCTGGGGCTTGAGAAAAGTGCATAGACCTTCTCCACCTCAGACATTTCTAGGGCCTCCTGTTTGCCACACACATGCTTCAGAGAGGGTGGATATGTTGGCTGCCACTGCCCTCTGCTGGTGTCCCTAGGTTCTGCCATGGGCCAAAGTCACTGGGCTGTAGCATAGGATCTGCATAGTCTCTTAGGGGGCCAGGATGCTTCCTATGCTTACCTGTGCTCTCTCCCTGCAGATGAACATTTTCCTGTGTCTATGAACCTCCATCCCATGCAGGAAGCTCCAGCATGGGCTTCTCAGAGCTCAAGACCCAGAGTGGGCAACTTTCTCCATCAGATCTCAGAGATGTCCCCATCGAGCAGCCTGGATGGAGACATGCTCACCCTACACGCAATCCCAGCCAGCACTGGGGAGACTGAGGCAGGAGGATTATGACTTCCAGTTGAGCTTTCTACCTAAGGAGACCCAGACTCAAAACAAAAAACAATGCTTGTGCCCCAGCAGGATGGGAATACTCTGATTGGCCATTGGCTAACGGCCCACCCTATATGGGTTGGGGATGGAGTATCCTGATTGACAACTGACCAAAAACTAGGAGCCCTAGAGGGAAGGAGCTGAGAATGCATACCCACGCCCATTATATAATATAATATAATATAATATAATATTATAATTAAAAACCCCATTGTCGTGTTACTTTGGCCTACTTCAGAAATCACACTTGTAGCTCTCCTCTGACTTTCAGAACCTGCACCGTTCCTGTGGTGTTAGGGTCTTAAAAAGAAGAAAGAAAAGAGTAGAACAGGACAGTGATTTTCTAGAGTGCCATTTTAGCTTTTAGCTGCCCACGCACAGAATGCATGGTATTAACTCTGACCATTTCAGCCATTAGGGAAGGAGATTTAGGGACACAACTCCACCAGGACAGTACAGGACAAAACTCCCCCTAAAGCCTGGGATAAGTCATCAGTAGTTGTGATGGCTGCCACTTTTTCCCGTCACCACGGTGGAAAACACAGAGTCCGTTCACTCTACAAGGGTAGACACACTGGGGAAAGGGTAACCTCATCTGACACATGAGTTTGTGGCAGTGTGAGGGACCCTGGCTGCAGGTGGGTATCTTTTGAGCAAACATGTCTTTTTTGACTCGCTGTTCACCTCCATGATGCCTCAGGACTACCTTGATATCCCTGTCATCCATTGGCTCTGGTATCCGGAAACACTCAGGCATGTGTGGAGTTTTTCACAGGTGGATATTGGGGTAACTGAGTCCAGGAAATGGGTCCACTCCACTCACCAGCAGCTAACACCATACGTGGGGATCCTAGACAGAAGAGGGCTCTATTGCTGGCTTAACAGGATCCAAGAACAAAGGGTTGCAGATGAAATAGCCAAAGCCCACTTAAAACGTCTACCTAACTGTGCTATGCACACACACACACACACCTAGAAAACTCTTGGTACCCAGCATGAAGAGTGAGTCTGGGAGCCCATGTCAGCCCTCCAGCTCCTCAGGGGTCTGAGCTGTGGCAGCTTGGGGACCTGCACTCCCAGGAGAATGTGGGAGGCAGAGCCTTGCCTGATCCCCCCATGAGGCTGTTAGCTCCTGTGAGATTTGTTCCCCATTTGTCCTTAGGTATGAGCCCGTGATTGTCACTGGGAATCGCAATCCTTATGGCATTTTAAAGAGATTTTAATGGTCTCATTATATCAGTTAGTGGGTTAAAACCACACCAGTCTGTCTTCTGCAACTTCCTAGATCAGGCGTGCGGACACAGCTCATCTGGGCTGATTTTGCTCCTGGGTCTCAGAAGCTGGGTCAGTGTCAGAAGGGCAGCAGCCTCATCAGACGACCAGGGAGGGTTTGTCCTTCACTTGCTTGGGTGGTGACACAATTCATTGTCGACACAGGGCCAGAGGAAGGGAGGGGAGAGGGAAAGAAGGGGGGAGAGGAGGCGAGAAGGACAGAGGGAGGGAGGGGAGAGGGAAAGAAAGGGGGGAAGGAGGAGGAGGGAAGAAAAGAGGGAGGGAGGGGAAAAGAAAGAAAGGGGGGAGAAGGAGGAGGAGGGAAGGACAGAGGGAGGGAGGGAGGGAGGGAGGGGGGGAGAGAAGAGAGGGCAGAGGAGAGAGGACAGAGTTTAGGCAGGAGCAGGGCCTTGGCAGACATCCTGTGTCACTGGGGAAGTGTTGTGGAGGGGTGTGTGGGACCCCTCTCTCTGCGTTGTCAGTGTCCTTCCTATGTTATGCCATCATCTATCCCCAGTTTCCAGACGGCAGGCTAATGGGGCATCTCAACTCCAAACCTGCTGAAGTATCAGCCCCATAAACCTTCCCTATGGGTATTTCACTGTAGGATGGAAAATGATGAAGTTACAGCATTTTCATAGTATCACGCTGCAACGTCATTGGGGCCTGCCTTGGGCACGCAGAGTCTACTTTATCAACCGTGATCCCCCCAGGGTTCACGGCTACCTAAAAATTAATGTATTTCTCATTAATTCAGTGTCAACTTTGCACAAGTCACTCAAAGCAATCTTCTCCTTCTCCTTCTCCTCCTCCTTAGATTTTTGTCTCCTTGAAGAACTTCTGGAACACTCTGAGTTGGTACCTTCCCATGTCTGCCTAGCCTCTGCCTGAGGCCACTGCCTCACCCAGGATTCAAGTATGTGGGGGTCCTTGTGAGCTGCCTCAGACGCCTGCAGTGTAGTCTTACCCCACGGGCCAGTGTGCTTGGTCCCCATCACCTGACTGCTGCACACCTGACTACCAGGAGCCCAGTTATGCAGCAGCACCTGCCAGGACAGAAGGCCCCTGTCCCCAGACTCCCCAGTGCTCTCAGAGCAGCTGTGCTCCTCTCCAGCTCACTCTATAGGCGCAGTGCTCCCTGTAGCCACTGTCAGAACTTTGAAGGGGCAGGGGTTAAGGTGGGCCTAGTGGTACCTGCCATTCTTGCAGCACCCTGGCTCAGCCTGTTTCCCTACAGAGAGAAGACCAAAAGATACAGCAGACCTTTCCTCAAGCTTTGACCTTAGGGGTCCGTTGTGCTAGTTTTGGACCTAGAGAGGCATTTTGGCCCCAAGGACTCAACAGGTCACTAAGCATGTTTGCTCCAGCTCTGTTCTCATTAGTGCCCAGCTCGGTTTGCTGAGGGTGATGATGCTTCAGGTCCTTGTCTCTCAGTCAAGCTCAGCCAGATGAACAAGGCAGGAGGAAGTCTGTCTCTAGGGATGTAGCTGGACAGGTCTGGTCCATCTGGAGAGTTATGGAGCCCACAGAGCAGACCCTGAACACAGCTGGCCTCTGCGTAGCTGCAGTGGTGGCCACAGGTGGGAGCTGTTTTTTCCAGGAGCTCCAGGCATGTAGGGCATCTCACCTGGTTGAGTCTGGCTCACCCAGGGCATCCAGAACAATCGCCATGAAGTCAGCTGATGGTGGGCTCGAATCACAACTCAGTGCTGCCACTTCTAAATTATGGTTTGATTGACTAAAGGGGACTGTAGCTGTGACCATCTGACATTCAAAGAGCCCTTCACCTTTGAAAATGTACCCCAAGATCCAGAGAGATCCAACATACATACATATATATGCATTTGTCTATGTTGACACTGATACATAAGGGTCCAACTTATGGTCCCAGGTGTAATTAATAGGTGAGACAGATGAATTTCTCTGTGTAATTCACATGACTATGACCCCCATCCTGGAGCCAGATGGGTCTGTTGACTCTTTCCTTTGGAAATCAGCTCTGCACAAATGATTTAGGCATAATTTATATGCTTCCCCGGTGACAAGGCTTGGCCCATATAATTAGCTGTAATGATAAATACAAATAAAATATGGGATAATATGTGGCCAATTACCCGTGCCAAAGCTATAATTCCATCTGTGGGGATGATAAAACCACCAAGAGTGGCGGCGGCCCTGAGGGGTTGACTCCGGACACCAGAAATCGCCTGACAGGTGACCATATGAAATAGGGTACAATGATGTGGTGGCATCAGAGGCTGCAGGGGGCAGGGGGACATCAACTTCTGGGGGAGAAAGGCTGGGGTTGAGTCTGCCTCTACTGATGAGCTTTGCACAGCAATCGCATTGCTTTGACTTTTCAGTTAGCATGTCAGGGGCCCAGGTCAGGCAGCTGAGCAGTGGGAGCTTGGCCCTGAGCAGCCCGGCTCCAGGCCCCGAGGAGCGATGGCACTGAGGCAGATACTAGGGCAGGCCGGACTCTGGGAGGTCTTGCAGTGAGGGCCTGTGGGACATGGCCTGTGTTCCTGTAGAAAGGAGGAAACCGGGCTCAAAATCACATCACTGGCAGCTGCTGTCAGGGCTTGGCAGAGGTAAGGAGTAGGTGTGAAGTGGGGTTGCCCCCAGCCCTGCTTGCACGTGGACACTGGGTGAGGTGGCTATCCCTGGGTCATCCACACAACAGCCACTGGGTCAGGCGAACCTATGGAAGGCAGGGCCATGGCCCCAAAGATCTCAGGTTCCAATTCCATCGCTTAGGAAAAGGCTGGACATGGGTAAGTCAAGCATCCAGAGGTGGGGTGAGTGTCCTGGGTGGACCCCAATACCATCGCAAGAATCCCCGAAAGAGCGAAGAGAGAAAGACCTTACATAGATAGGGGATGGAGTGACCAGGGTAATAAAGCCAGGAGTCAATCAGGTATGCCTGGCACCACCAGAGGTTGAATGTGGCAGGATCTACCCCAGAGCTGTAGGAAGGGCGCCATGCTTCTGCTCCCAGATTATGAGGGTCAAGTTCTGCTGTCCTAAGCGTCCAGCTTCAGTGTTTATCACCCAGCAAGGGGTGAGGCGGCTGCTTCGAGCCACTTTGGGGGTCCCAACATTCCTTGGGGACATGGAAAATCCCTCTAGTGGAAGTCTCTGTTGATGCTGTAACTGTGTCACCAACTCAAGTCCTAGACAAAATACATGGTCTCCTATCTCCAGAGGGTGCCATAGGTTGGGTCTCGGCAAGCCTGTGTTCTTTTCTGGAGGCTCCAGAGGACAGCCCCTGCTGAATAGGACTGTCCTCCAAGCCAAACAACCACCATCTTGGTGAGTTCAGCTGTGTCTGCTTGCAAAAGACCATCCCAGCTGGCCTCGTGGGATGATCGCTTACACCATCCTTTCAGAGGGACAGGGAAGATTGTAAAACCATCAGGCTACCCAGCCACTTGCTCCACACGACCTATAAGATGCAACTCAGCCCTAACTGCACCTGGCCTTGGGGAGGGCTGAGAAGAATAGGAGGGGGAGCCCTACAATGCAGCTGTGGGACCGTTGTCACCCCTGCTGGGCAAACATTTTCCAGTGCAGCCTTTTGGTGGGGGTGATCACCCACACCCCTGTTAGCAACGCCTCATCCATGCCCTGTGAAAAAGTCTAATAAACTCATTGGTTCCTGGAGTAAATTTTGCCAGAATGGTGCCCTGGCCTGTCACTGGGGCCTGTCACTGTTACTTATGTCTCCCCTTAGGAAGGAATTTTAGCAACTGCCCATTCCCTGTCTGCCCCTCTTTCCAGAGGCTGCCGAGGGCAGGAGGAAGGATGCAGCCCCTGGTCAGGGGCTGACTAGATGTCTGGAGTCTATGGGGATCTGTGTGGTAGCAGGGAGAAGAGGGGAGGCCAAGGCTAGCACAGAGAAGGAAACACCATGCCTTGAGCTCAAAATGTAAGGAAATGCGGAAATGAAATAAAAGAACCACTAACATCCCCAACAGAAAATCACCTGTAATCAAGATAAATGCCGTTTTAGTGCAAGTTTTAAAAAAACCAAAATTAATGCCAAAGAACCATGCAAACAAAGTATCAGGGCTTTAAATGAACACAGATGAATTACAGTCTTGTGCTCAACTAAGCTGGAGGCGACATAAAAAAAATCTGTGATAGGATCCTACCTTTACTTCAATATTCAATATGGAAGATCTTTGCACTGACTCGGTTATTTTTTTTTAATGTTATTTATCTGAGTGTTGATCTTTATTGTATCTGCCTTAATTTTCCCACCCATTTTACCTCATGCGTGTTGGTGGGCGGCAGACTGGGGGAGCAGTTAGTCACCCAGAGGTGTGGCGCTGGCTTTGCTGGGCCAGTTCCCTTCTGCTAGTGTTCCCGCCTGCTCAACAGCCAGGGTGACTTTGCCTCCTGCGGTGCCGCAAGTGTCCATCAGGGGGCAGCATGGCACCTCCAGTCCAGCCTGGGCCAGGGGCTTTTCCTTCCCCGAAAAGGTCCTCAGACGAGAGAGGGAGGTAGAAAAACCCCTGCCCCCCAGAGTGGGCGTGGGAGTGGGGGGAGCTGCGAGTTTTAGTCCTGCTGAACTGTGTGGGCCCTGCTGCATTTGAACTGAAAGCAGAAAGAATGACCGCTTGTGTGAGACGGGCGCACTGTGGTGGCACCGTGCCTGCCTCTCAGAGCAGCCTAGGCTATGGGGGTGAAGAACGCGAACCCTTGGAAGGCCTGGGGCATGAGCACCATATGCCCACCAAGCCCTCAACACAGCCCTCTAGCCCTGTAGCAAGCAGTTGGCAGGTGACATCGCCCTGGGATGCCCGCCGCCTCCTCTGGGGCCTGGGGTCATGATGGAGCGCAGTGCCCCGGCCGTGGCCAGCCCAGGTCTCGGATCTTCCTTGCTAACATGCTTCCTCACTGAGCGGCATTTTTGCCTCATGGAGGACATGCACACACACATACACACACACACACACACACACACACACACACACACACACACACACACACAAGGACACCCAGCTGCCGCCGTGTTCATGGGTGTGTGCCAGGCGCCGTGGAGTCACCTCCCCAGAACCATGTCTCACTGCACGCCAGCGGGGACATAGGGATGCTGGGCTCTAAGTGCAGGCTGGGGGGTGGGGCTGCAGATTGTCTCACAAAGGTGAGGGCACGAACGGATGGCTGTGGTCTGAGTGTTAGAGGGACAGTGGGGTGAATTCCCATGGGACTGAAGATGGGACAGTTACGGCGCGGGCCACCGAACCCTGAAAGTGGCTCTCAAGCCGGCACCCCGACTCCGCCAAAGGCCCTTGTTTCATACATTTTACTCATTTTCTGCAGTTACGGCGAGAGCGCATTCTTTGATAATTCGAAAGGAAAATCATGAAAAGGCAAGATGTTCAGACAAAAAAATCCGGACATAAATGAACCAAAAACCGGTGGTTCCTCAGCAGGAGGCTGCAAGAAGTTTCTGTGAGGATGACCCGCGGGTGACTGAGCCTGCCCTGTCCCCACGGCAGGCACAGAGTGAGTCCCGAGGCTTTTGTTGACCCAGCCAGAGCCCTGCCTACCTTAACACATTTGATCTTCTCACCGGTGAGGGAAGTCTCCGCTTTTGTGTTTTCTCTGACAGGACAATCGAGACCCAGAGACAAACAGTCCAAGGGCACACAGCACAAAAGACTCCAGACTCAGAATCTGTCCCAGAGCCTTTGATGTTATGGAGCATAGGGTTCGTCCAGGGATGGGGATGAGACCCAGGCTTCTAGATTTGCCGCACCATCCAGTACCATCTCTGATGGGGAAACTGAGGCTCAGAGAGGCTAGGCCACCCGTCTCTCTCCTGTGGTTAGTGTGGTGTTGGCCCCTGGCCATGGCCACATGGATAGGTGTGCGTGACGCAGGCTTTGAAGCTGGCATGTGTGGGGAGCAGTGAGCCCCTTGGTGGCCTTACCACCTAGCTCTTCTCTTCCCGAGGTATCCGCTACCCCCGAACCTTCCAAACCCCTCTGCTTGTCATTGTCTCTGTCCCTTGATAGACCCTCAGCTTAACAGTGACATCAGCAGGGGGCCTCAGAGGTCCCTCCAGAGCAGGGCCCCTGCTTGCAGCTCCTGCCTTAGGGAGTGTGGTACAGCTTGGTGTCGTGGCTGTTGATGTCCTGTCTTCAAAGGGAATGTCAGTTCTGTGGCCAGCCTTCATCTTGCCTGGGAGTTCCCCGAGGGAATGAATGGATGGGGCCAGCACAGGCCTGGCCCCAGCCACACTAACAGAGGTGTCCCTCCTGCAGGTGGGACGGCCTGAGTGCTTTCAGCTGGTGGAGTGAGCTCTCTATCGGCTGAAGGACGATGTTTGAACTCACGGACAGAGCCCTGCCTCTCACAGCACAGGAAGACCGGGCTGGGGTGTTTGAGCCCACTGTCCCGTCTGTGTCCGGACCTTTCCAGGTGGGTTGGGGCTGGAGTCCTCCTCCTTCATAAGCAGGTGGAGATGGCCCTGCCAAGGCCCAGGGCCCAGGTGTGGTTCTGCACCACAGTGGAGGCCAGAGCTTCGAAGACTGTCCAGGCGAGGGGTCCCGCCAGCTTGGAAGCACGGCTCTGAGGTCTCTGCTGCGGGCTGAGGATGGATGAGGGACATTAGAGTTGGAACCTGGGAGGGATGGGGCTTGCTGTTCTCTGAAAGGGCGTGGGCCACCATGTGGCTTTAGGGCTTCAGCTGCAGGTTCAGGGCAGGCCTGGGTCCCGCAGCTCTGAGGCAAGCCTGCATACATGACCCCTGCGTGTGTGATGGGACTCCCTCTCACTTGCTGGGTAGGAGAGAGGCCCCAGAGTCCGCCCGGTGACAAGCCCTAGCTGACTGGCACCTCTCTCCTTGTGCAGCTCTATAAGGAAGACATGATCTGGAGAGGTGGGGAGACATGCCCAGCAGGTGACAGCGGTGGCTGGGTTTCTGGGGGTGGCTGGCTGGCTGGTGACCTTTAAAGATTCAGAAGTAGTCCTGTTTGCAGTTCAGAGACATCAGATGGAGTTGCCGCCTCTGCGAAATGTCAGGCCCCTGCTGTCCCTGGGTGGGGAAAGTGTGTGGAGCTGGATGCGAGCTGAGATCTGACAGGCTCCCGAGGAAGTGCCCTCAGAAAATGCTGCGATGGTAACCAGCGGCTTGTGTGTGTGTGTGTGTGTGTGTGTGTGTGTGTGTGTGTGTGTGTGTGTGTGTGTGTGAGTGTGTGTGTGTGTGTGTGTGTGTGTGAGTGTGTGTGTGTGCGTGTGTGTGTGCGTGTGTGTGTGAGTGTGTGTGTGTGTGAGTGTGTGTGTGTGTGAGTGTGTGAAGTATGCATGCACCAGTGCTATGTAGTATGTAACAGCGGGCCTGTGCACATGCATGTGTGAGTGAGTACACATGTAGGTACCTGTGCATGTGTGTGCCTGTGTGTAGAATGAAAAACAAAGACCCAGAGACTGATATTTGGGTTCAAACTTCAAGTTGAGTATCAGGAAAGCAGAGTATCGGGCCACTAGTTCTTCCGACGATGACCTCAGGCTGAATGGGCTGTTCCTGCTGCCTCTGCTCAGCGTGGCTGGAGAATCCTGAGACTGGGTGTCTTCCTATCCTCCTCGATGCTGAGCCTTCCCGTCTTCAGTGTGGCTGGAGAATGAATGCCTGATACTGAATCCTGAAGACCCTGCTCCTATCTCTTATACCACTCCAGTGCTGGGGTTAAAGGCGTGTGGTCTGTTACTCTTTTAGACTGATTCAATCTCATGTATCCCTAGGTGGTCTTGAACTCAGAGAGATCAGTCGACCTCTTAATCTTGAGTCCTAGGATTAAAGGTGTGCACCACCACCTCCTAGCTTCTGGCTGCTGGTACTAAAGGTGTGTGCCTGCCATCTATGGCTTGTGGCTAACTTTGCTTTCTGAATCCTCAGGCAAGCTTTAATAAATCACAAATAATGTATCACCACATCTGTGCCTGGGTACACATGTGTGCATGCTGCCTCCCCCCCCCAACTCCTTCTTTTATGGCATAAATAGAGTAGAAGACAGGGTTTCAACTAGCTTCTCCCAGGAAGCATGTATTTTTTGGGGGTGTGGAGCTGTGGCTGAGACAGTAAGAAAAGGCACCAACTTGGGGTAGGTTCCTCAGGGTTGGTGGTTCTGATGCCTGCCCTCGTCTCCTCTCTGCTCCAAGGCCCCAGTGCTCCAAAGACCCGTCCCATCGCCTTTTAGCTTCTGTCCCCAACACCCTTTGAATCTGCAGATCAGAGCCTGGGGGCCAGAGCTGTGCCACAGCTGGGTCTGCCACAGGCTCATCCTGCTGGCACTTCAGCGTGTCCCCTTCTGCCTCACCATGCCCTACATTCCGGATGTGTAAACGCAGGCTGCAGAGGCCCTACCTGCCACCCGAAGTGAGGGCTGAACTCAGAGTGCCTTGACCAATAGCTGACACACAGCAAGAGTGCAGCCATCTGTATTGGATAGTGACTGGCCAGGGGGCGCTGTAGATTTGGGCCTTCCTGGAAGCTGGGCTCCTGGGAAAACCCTGAGACTTTGGGAAAAAGCCAATTAGAGGAGTCCTGTGTCCCCAGCTGTGACAAGGGGCCAGGTTCCTGTGCCCTTGGGAGAATGTACAGACGGCGACGCCAGGGGAGATCTGAAAGCCGGGATGAGACCCAGGCTGTGTCCCATCTTGCAGCTTTCTGGGCTGATACACTGGTCTCCAAGGATGTCATGGGGACACTTGTCACCTGATGAGAGCTCACCCTGACAATTATCTCAGCAGTTAATTCTAGTGTCTTCCACCGAGTTATAGAAACTCTTTTTTAAAGAAACTCTGGTCCAGGGCCATTAGCTGGGGCTGCAGCCATTATGGCTGACCAGGGATCTGGGCAAGGACTCCCCGTGTGACACTCAGATGCCTTTCTAGGGAAACTGACCCTCCAGGAACACTGTCCTGGGGTCTCTATGTGCAGAGCCTAGTGCCAGGTCCTAGGGCCCCAGCCCAGCCTGGCCCCTCACACCCAGCCTTGTTTGAGTAAGTGGGGGTGGGGGTGCATGAACCCAGGCCAGCTCCTGGCTAGTGACCGTCACTCTTATCTATCTCATGGCCTAGGGATGGGATCCATTACCAAGTGTGGCACTTTTGCCTTGGATGGTGTAAGAAGCAGGGGCTTGGTGCCGTGGTCTTTGCTGGGTGTGGCACCCACAGGGGAGCAGAGGGGACTTACGCCCACCATGGCAGTTCATCCATCTGGGAGGGTGTGGCCCATAAGAACCCACAGAGCTGGGCTCTCTGCCCATGCCCCTGTACATAGGATGGTTGCCGTGCTCGACTTCCCCATGCTCATTCTCCCTTGGACTGGAGGACCAGGCAGAGTATCAGATGAGTCCTCCCCTCCCCTCCCCATCGCCTCCTCCCCCATCTCTGCCCAGCACTCTTTTTCTTAGCATCTTCATCCTTCCTCTTCCTCCTCCTCTTTTTCTATCCCCCTCCCCTCTCTCCTCATTCCCCATCTTCCCTTCCATACCCTGAAAAGGGATGGTGAGGCTGACATCCCAACTCCAGAGCTGGCGTTGAGGGTGTTGGAAGAGTGGACATGTTCACAGAGAAACAGACCTCCAGAAGGGTCACGCCAGAGGTGGGCAGGTGCGGGGAGGGGACAGCAGCTTCTCCAAGTGCTCAGGAATACCTTGGGGGTGAGTGAGAATTCTTTCTGGGGCACTAGAGAAAAGCTGGTTCTCTTCATGTGTGTTACTGTTTCAGCAGGCAAGCAATCTTGATCTGGGCTGCTTGTACCCATATCCCTATGAGTGCTATGTCCCCAGTGTGTGGGCTAGTTTTGTGGATGTGACACAAGCAAGGGTCACCTAAGATGAAGGAACCTCCATTGACAAAAGCCTCTGTAAGATTTACCTCTAGGCAAGCCTGCGGGCATTTTCTGGATCGATTAATTAGTAATTGACGCGGAAGGACCCAGTTCCCTGTGGGAGGTGTCTTCCCTGGGTTGGTAATCCTAGGTTGTATAAGAAAGCAGGCTGAGCTAGGCCTTGGGGACAAGCCAATAAGCCTATCCCCCCCATGCTTCAGTGTCCCCCTGCTCCCAGGAGGTCCTTGCCCCGAGTTCCTCCCTTGCGTTCCCAGGGGACTGGAACCTGTAAGCCTAATGGCCCCAAAGTTGCTTTCGGTCATGCTGCTCCATCACAGCAACAGAAATCAAACCAATACCCCCAGGAAAGGGAAGCGTGCTTCTGGGCCCTCTGTCCCGTCTGGAGGGACAGACACCTGCATCACATTCTTCTCTAGGCTCTTAGTCCCCAGAAGGAGCTTGTGCCCGGTTCACTCCAGGCCACACGCTGGAGAAACATCCTGTACAGTGGGGCTTTGGACCCCAGACTCACCTTGCAAGCATCTTACAACCCTGCGCTGGACCTGAGCTCCCAAGTCAAAAGTCTGGCAGGAAATCAAACAGGGTCAACAGAGCATTTCTCAAGACTCCGAAACCCGAGAAAACAGCAGTGTCCTGAATGTGCAGCCTGCCGAATTGTCACACGCTCTACACAGCTGGGTCCCCAGAGCCTTGATTAAGAATAGAATGTGACCCGAAGTGCCCTCTCCCTGAACCCCTCCCGGCTGCCACCCCACAGAGACCCCAGCCTGACTCAGATCGATGCTGTCTCTGCACTTGATATAAATGGAATCAGACAGCGTTCTTTTCGGTGTCTGGCGTCTTTGGCCCCGCGTTCTGTGGGTTTATTTTTATCTTCAGCCCCACCAAAGCAGGGTTCCTGAGGCTGGGAAGGTTCCCATAGGCAGAGCTTTCGGGTGCTAATGGCTGACAGAGGGAATGAATGACCAGCTGGCCAGCTGGCCTCAAGGGGTCATCAAGGGATGGGGGGAGGCTGGTGCCGGAGAGGCTGCTGAGCCATGCAGTAAAATGCTTGCCATGCAAATTGAGGACCCAGGTTTGGGGCCCAGCACCCATGGGAAAAGCTGGGTTTGGGGCTTGTAATCCCAGTGTCGGGGAGGAGATGGGTAGATCCCTGAAGTTGGCTGCTTAACTTACTTGGTAAGTTCTAGGCCACTGATAGACCTTGTGTCAAAACACACAGATGTACAGCACCCAAGGAATGCCCAAGATTCTCCTCTGGTCTCTGTAGTTATGCACTCAGAGGCTCACATGCACAGGCACACAAGTGTACACACATACATAGACACACACAGCCAGGATTGGTCTAGGGCCCACCGCAGCCTCCATCTGTAACTGACCCATGTTGTGAATGACATGTGCCTCAGAAACTGGGAGAAAGACCAGGGGAAAATTGCACGCACATTAACACAGAATTGACATTTTATAAACCCCGGCCATTTTTAGGAGAGGTTTGCACTGCACAAAGTAGCCATTCGACAGGGCAGGACTTGTCATTAGGTGTTTGCACCTCATTTTCAAACAGAGAAAGGAGATGCGCATCGGCCGTCTCCACGCCTACGAGGCTGAGCATCTGCCACCACCGAGGCCATAGACAGGAAGCCATCATGTTTTCTGGCTTCTTGTCTCAGGCACTCGCCCGCCTGGATGGGTGTGTCACGTTCAATTCCTCTTTTTGCTTCTGCTCTTCAAGGCATTTTTTTTTTTTTTTTTGAAATAAAGATGTGAATGTTGTTGATGGTGGTGAAGATCCCTCTTTTCTGCAGGAGGCACCTCTGTTCTCTCCCAAAGCACCCCACCCCCTTTCCAGGGGAAGCAGTCAGAGAATTAGTCTGTCGAGGTGTTTGGCTTTTGTATTGGGAATCGCTTGGCGACAGGTGACTTGCTCTACGGTTGACTTGAGAGCACAGTGATGTGTGTCCCCCTCAGGGAAAAGCACACTCAGGCTAGTGCCTGTCACCACTGCAGACCTCGCAGAGCCTGTAGGTCAGGAGGTTTAGATGCCCGCTGTTGTCATCACGTTGTTGTTGTCATCAGGAGGGGCAAACTCAGTAGACGAGAAAACTCCTTTAGCTCACTTTCAGAGAGGAATGTCTAAGGCTGATGGCCTTGTCTGTGCAGTCTTTGGGGAGGGCACCCTTGTTTGGGTCAACAGTGGTGACATGTAAGACAAGACACAAGCCAGAGGCTTCCAGTGGCCAGGCTCACTCTTCCTACGACAAGCTGTTCTTGAAGGAACTATCAGGATTCCATGAGATCTATGTGAATGGAGTCCCAGGACCGTACCTTCAATGGCCCCTCCCTCCCTTCCTGGGCCCACATCTCACGGGTCCAACATCACTGCCTTGGGGACCAAGCTACCAACACAGGAACTCTTGGGGGTTTCCAAACCGCAACACCCAGAGAAGAGAGTGATGGCAGAAGGTGACGTGGCGGCCTGTGTGGACAGCCCTGTTGAAGGCTTCTGCCTTGACTGTGGGGTCACTGGGGAGGGACAAAGGGGCACTGTTAGTGAAGAGAGGGGCCTGCTGGATTCTCTCTTCCATCTCTTGTATTCTGTGGTTATGCTTGCGTCTGTAGTTCCCGCTCCTTTACTCAGATTTTCCAATTCCAGCATTCCCTCAGTTTGCGTTTTCTTTATTGTCTCTATCAGCTTTCAAGTCTTGAACTGTTTTCTTCATCTGTTTGAGTGCTTTTTCTTGGCTTTCCTTGCTTTCTTTAAGGGATTTGCTTATTTCTTCCATTTTTTTTTTAAATTTCCTCCATTTCTCTTTCTTTTCTTTTCTTTCTTTTCTTTTCGTTTCTTTTCTTTCTTTCCTTCTCCTCCTCCTCCTCCTCCTCCTCCTCTTCTTCCTCCTCCTCCTCTTCTTCCTCCTCCTCCTCTTCTTCTTCTTTTTAGTTTTTTAAGACAGGGTTTCTCTGTATTGTTTTTGAGCCTGCCCTGGAACTCGCTCTGTAGACTAGGCTGGCCTGGAACTCACAGAGATTCTCCTGCCTCTGCCTCCCGAGTGCTGGGATTAAAGGCATGTACCACCAACGCCCTGCTTCCTCCATTTCTTTAAGGGATGCAGTGAGATATCCACCCTGCTTGCACCTGTTGCACTGACCACGCCCATTTGGGCGTGAGCACAGGTGCAGACAAGACCTGTGGGATCTAGGTCTGGGTTCCTGGACCCCAGCTCGATCTCTTACTTCCTGGTCAGAGACAGAGAGCAGGAACCCACGGCAGTTGTCTGTTTCTGGTGTAAGTGATTTCTCCCTGAATAAGCATCAGTCAGCCTATGTTGTGTCCCGAATCTTATTTCCCACGCAATAAAGGGAGTTTCTCATTTCCTCTTTGAGGGGCTCTATCATCTTCATGAAGTTCTTTTTAAGGTGGTTTTCTTCTGCCTCTTCTGTGGTGGGATGTTCAGGTCTTGCTGGTGCAGAACCCCTGGTCTCTGGTGGCGTGGCGTTACTCTGTGTTGTTGCATGTGATCTTACACTGTGGTCCCACCCATTTCTTCTAGGAGGTGCATGTGGGGCCTGTGATTCAGGGGTCTCTCTTCCTCCAGTTGTCTGTGGGGCCTGTGGGGCCTTTCCTCTCCCAGTGGGTGCGGGGACCAAGGCTCCAATGGCGGCAGATGCGGTGCTGGGTGGTTTGGGGTGTGGGGAGGCCGCCCCCAGTCTCCGGGGCTTCAGTGGGCAGGGGTGGGGAGCACAGCGTGCTCAGGGCAATGAGGACCTAGAGATTGGGAGCCTCCATCTGGGGACCCAGGCACTTACCTCTCCTGGGGGGGGGAGGGGCTGGGCTAAGACTCCAATCAAAGTGGCTGCTAGAATGAAGAGAGGTTTTGATGTGTTTAGTTTGAGATGCCTTTTAGATCCCCAAATGGAGACATCAGAAAGGCACTTGGAAATGTCTTTATTTGGGAAAGCATAAGCTGCTGTATTTAATTTTTTACCACACTTAATAATTGAAACATTTAAAAATGAAAAAACATTTAACAGTTGGGTGATTTTTGTTGTTGTTGAAAACCAAGTCATTCAGCTTCCTTTGTAGGTGGGGGTGGGGGTAGGGTTGGGGGTGGGGGTGAGGGTGGGGGTGGGGGGATGGGGGTTGGGGTGGGGGGGAGTACCCTGCCTTGAACTCACTCTAGAACCCAGGCAGGCTTTGAACTTGCAACCTCCCTACCTCAGCCTCCCAAGCAGCTAGGGTTCTAGGTGTGCACCATGAGGACTGGCCCTGTTTTGTTGTTTCTTGGGTTGAAACATCTTAGTTCATTTTCTGTTGCAGAGACACAATAACCCAGGTGGGGTATGTGACAGACAAAAGAGGTTTATTGAGGCTACAGTTCCCGGGCACAAGGTGGAAGGTCTGTGTCTGATGACAGCTTCCTTGATGGCAGTGTCCCAGGCTGGCTCATGGCACCACAGGGCACCACACTGGAGACAGCGTGCACAGGATTGTGTGGTGGCTGTCCGTATCTCTCCCTCCCCCGACAAAGGCCCCAAAGCCAGTCATGGGGGGGCAATGACTGCCTGGTCCCAGCTTTATGTCCCCACTCTCTGGTGACCTCACGGTGAGGACTAAGCTCCAGTGTGAATGTCCCAGGGAACGGGCTGTAGTCACAGCACAGCAGAGGGCGAGTCTGCTCTATCAGCCAGAGGTCACGTGAGCTGCAGCACCGTCTTGGTGGCTTGCCTAGCTTTGCTGTTTCAAGTGTTGAGTGTGTGCGTGTAACGTACATCTATTTATCTAGTGTGTGTGTGTGTGTGTGTGAGTGTAACTTACATCTATTTATCTAGTGTGTGTGTGTGTGTGTGTGTGCGTGTAACTTACATCTATTTATCTAGTGTGTGTGTGTGTGAGTGTGTGTGCATATAACTTACATCTATTTATCTAGTGTGTGTGTATGTGTGTGTGTGTGCGTGTAACTTACATCTATTTATCTAGTGTGCGTGTATGTGTGTGTGTATGCGTGTAACTTACATCTATTTATCTAGTGTGCGTGTATGTGTGAGTGTGTGCGTGTAACTTACATCTATTTATCTAGTGTTGAGTGTGTGCGTGTAACTTACATCTATTTATCTAGTGTGTGTGTATGTGTGAGTGTGTGCGTGTAACTTACATCTATTTATCTAGTGTGTGTGTGTGTGTGCATATAACTTACATCTATTTATCTAGTGTGTGTGTGTGTGCGTGTAACTTACATCTATTTATCTAGTGTGTGTGTGTGTGAGTGTGTGCGTGTAACTTACATCTATTTATCTAGTGTGTGTGTGTGTGTGTGCATATAACTTACATCTATTTATCTAGTGTGTGTGTGTGTGTGCGTGTAACTTACATCTATTTATCTAGTGTGTGTGTGTGTGTGAGTGTGTGCGTGTAACTTACATCTATTTATCTAGTGTGTGTGTGTGTGTGTGTGTGTGTGTGTGTGTGTGTGTGTGTGCAGGGGGGGGCACGTGGCCATCAGAAGCCAAGCTGGGGGACTTGGTTCTCTTCCATGTGGCCCTGGGTACTGAACTTGCTTTGTCAGGCTTGGGGCAAGCACCTTTACTCCCTGAACCATCCTTCCGGCCATGTGCTGTGGATGGAAGTTTCTATTTGTCCTGCAGCCATTTAGTCCCAAATAAACACAGAGAGACTTATATTAATTATAAACTGTTTGGTCAATGGCTCTGGTTTCTTGTTGGCTAGCTCTGTTAATTATTAATCCGTGTCTATAATCTATGTCTCTCCAGTGGTCTTGGCTTACTGGAGAATGCCCAGGCATCCTACCTTTCTCTATCGCTGTTTAAATTTCCCACCTGGCTAAACCTTGCCTGTCCCTTGCCTGAAACAGCTTTATTCATTAGCCAATGGGAGAAACATATATTCACAACATACCCAGGACACCCCATCAATGCACTCCTACACTTCGTTCCAGTTGCCTTACGAAGTGAGGAGGGGCCTCTTCCCATCAGCCTTCGCTGCCAGCTTGGCCCAGCCTAGAGTCATCTGAGAGGATCAATCTCAGCTGAGGGACTGTCCCAGTCTGGCTGTCCTGCTCAGCTGAGGGACTGTCCCGGTCTGGCTGTCCTGCTCAGCTGAGGGACTGTCCCGGTCTGGCTGTCCTGCTCAGCTGAGGGACTGTCCCGGTCTGGCTGTCCTGCTCAGCTGAGGGACTGTCCCGGTCTGGCTGCCCTGCTTGTGGAGGATTGATATCATCACTAAGTGGTTCAGGAGGGCCCAGCCCACACGGCAGCATCATTCCCCGGGGCAGGTGGTCCTGAGCTGAGCAAGTTTGTTAAGGCAAACCAGCAAGCAGCATTTACCCACACTCTGTGGTGCTATGGGAAGTTCCTGTCTTGATTCCCACCCTGACTTCCCTCTGGATGGAGTGTGGCCTGGAAGTAACAGACAGCTATGCCTCTCCTGCCTTAAGT